>JACRUU010000021.1:6783376-6815876 GCA_030449085.1 Kryptopterus vitreolus
ACAAAAATATCCCATAATATCTAATATCCTGACAGTAGCTCACACTAACTTACACTGCACATGGCTGAAGGGTCCAGATGGGTGTGAGTCCTATGTACTAGATGTACTATGTATAACTATGACTGTGCATTAGGCGTCTTCTTTCCTTCTCTCATACATTAACCCTCTCGCTTACACACACCGATGCTGACCATGTAAATGGTAATAAAGCCGCTGAATGTAAATTTGGATGTAATGTTTCTGATGAGTGTGCTTTCTGTCGTAAGTACGCTCCTGTCAGCAGTGCAAATGTTTGTACAGGGATATATTTGATTTTTTTTTATTTTATTCCCCCTGCCCCCCAGCATCTTTAAATATAGAGCATGAGTGGGCTGTGAAATGTTCTAGCCGGCAGCTATGAGCCGGGCTCCTCAGGTCCCTGTAGGAAGATTCGGAATTGATTTCCACAGAGAGTGAGATAAACCAGCCATATGTGTATTTTGGTGTTACTGGTCTATGGAGCTAAATTTGGGTTGTTTGTAACAGGAACTAGGATTGACAGGGAAAGAACCAGCTGTGACCAACCTTAACTAAACCCCACTACACCTACTACATTTATATATATATGAAATATATATATATATATATATATATATATATATATATATATATATATATATAAGTGTGGCTTAGTGGTTAACACGTTCACCTCACACCTCCAGGGTCCAGGTTCGATTCCCGTCTCGACCATGTGTGTGTGGAGTTTGTGCATGTTCTCCCCGTGCCTCAAGGGTTTTTTCTCCGGGTTCTCCAGTTTCCTCCCGGTCCAAAAACATGCACGGTAGGTTGATTGGCACGTTGGAAAATTGTCCCTAGTGTATGAATGTGTGTGTGTGTGTGTGTGTGTGTGTGCTCCCTGTGATGGGTTGCCATTCCATCCAGGGTGTATCCTGCCTTAATGCCCATAGACGCCTGAGATATGAATGAATGAATGTTTCATTTAAGTTCAATGTGTTAACTAAGGGCATGATTTGTTAACTAAGGTCATGATAAGGGTTCGATTCCCGCCTCCTCCATGTGTATGTGGAATTTGCATGCTCTCCCCATTTCTCAGCTGTTTTTTCTCCGGGTTCTCCGGTCCAAAAACATGCACGGTAGGTTGATTGACACCTTGGAAAATTGTCTCTAGTGTGCAAATGTGTGTGTGTGTGTGTGTGTGTGTGTGTGTGTGTGTGTGTGTGCTCCCTGTGATGGGTTTGGCATTCCATCCAGGGTGTATCCTGCCTTAATGTCCATAGACGCCTGAGATAGGCAGAGGGAAGATCGGATATAGCGGTAGAAGATGAATGAATGAAAAATAATAATAATAATAATATAATTTATGGCATTGCACATGCCTTGCAAACCCAACGCAATATGTCGCTTTTAGAGCTGTTTGTATTTTGCTCTTATTGTGTAAATATAATACAAACGTGTCACAACCTTCACCTTCCCAGATGTGGACTAAAGAATAATTGTTTTCGTGTACACTAAAGTCAGTGAACTTAGTGACTGCTATAAAACTCTCCCCTTTTAATCCGTCCCACTGTTTCCCTTCATATTTGCAGTCGTTTTGCTAAGTTCCTCTTAAGTGCTACTAATTTGCATTGCGCCCAAAAGAGCGAGTTAATCCAATTTCCAGATATTAGTATTAGAGGTAATACACTGGCTGTTCTCAAATTGAAAGATCTGACACCGGTAGACGAGGACCGCTCTGAGGTGTTTACACAGAACATGTATTCTCAGTGATAGCCAACAGAGACTGCTCCGGGCCAGCACCATCTCCTGCTGTTCACTCAGAACAAGCAATCTGCAGAAAATGTGATGCCAGGCCTCGGCTAAAGGACCTATTTTTCAGTAGCACTAATAATTCAGCATGAGGGATGGCACCTGGCGCTACAATGAAAAAAAAAAAACATTCCTGTGTGCCAGAGGTGAGGATAGACTCAATCCCTCATGGCTGGAGTCCACTGACTGGGCTAGTTCTGCTCGGCTGGTAGTGTGTCACGGTGAAGATGTTTACCACATCGTACGCATCTATTAAAGAAGAGAGGCGCTACCATTGACATAAAAGTTTGGGCAAAAAAAAAAATGATGTATATTTTCGATGTATTTCAATAGTGTACATAAGAATTCTAGAGCAAAGTTCACTTATATATATATATATATATATATATATATATATATATATATATATATATATATATATATATATATATATATATTATCTATATAGAGCGTTTGTGTTTATTTGGTAACTGTGGCAAGGCAAAAAAAAATAAAATGATTCCCTTAGATGGTAAGAGAAAGAGAGGAACCGCACTTAAAAGGGAAGCCTAATCATTAAAACATTACAAACACCAGAGAGCGAGAAGTCTCACGAGCACCAGTGTGTGTGATTATGAGTAACCTTCTTTCAACACTATTCTACAGGCATTCGGAGCTCCTGAGCAACTCGTAAATGAGCTCAATATCCGAGTTCATTTTCGATTCGTCGCCAAGAGCCTTTTAAATGTTTCACAGTGGATGGATACGGTGATTTCGAGTATTGATTAAAAGATTGTTTCACCGCAAAGTCTGAATTCTAGATCACTCGGGATCCTTAAGGGGGCCAACATCTGCACTTTGAAGGTCCGAAATCTTGTGTGGGATATAACTGGAGCTTCGGATGGCTCGGGATCCTCGCGAGGTCGGCATTTTCTTATCGTAGCTCCAAAATAATTCACCCTTTTATGTGTGTGTGTGTGTGTGTGTGTGTGTGTGTGTGTGTGTGTAGGGGGCACGGTCCTTTAGTGGTTAGCACGTTCGCCTCACATCTCCAGGATCCGGGTTCGATTCCCATCTCGGTCATGTGTGTGTGGAGTTTGCATGTTCTCCCCGTGCTTCAGGGGGGTTTTTTCTCCGGGTTCTCCGGTTTCCCCCTGTCCAAAAACATGCACGGTAGGTTGATTGGCACCTTGGAAAATTGTCCCTAGTGTGTGAATGTGTGTGTGTGTGTGTGTGTGTGTCCTGTGATGGGTTGGCATTCCATCCCGGGTGTATCCTGCCTTAATGCCCATAGACGCCTGAGATAGACACAGACTCCCCGTGACCCGAGGGAAGATCGGATAAAGCGGTAGAAGATGAATGAATGAATGAATTTGTGTGTGTGTGTGTGTGTGTGTGTGTGTGTGTTTTTTTAATCAAGGGTGAAATTCCATCTTTGTACATCCAACACTAGTTCCTGTGTAACTCGGCGCTGTCTTTTACAAACAAAACCCAATAAGGTACAACTCTGGTCGGACCTAAATCAGTTTCCGTTACAAAAATTTTGCGTAAAACTTTTGCGTTATTTTCTAAATGTCGATTAAAAAACACTGTTGCGAAATGACGCCGTTTCCATCAACCGTATCATGCGATTAAACTCGTCTTCTTGCGATAAGTCAAAAAATGGTGACAGATAAAGCGCAGGAGTACTTCAGTATCGCAGCGTCTGTGTTTCTGCTCCCGACACCACTACTGGTTGTCTCCGATACTATAGAACAACCAAAGCATTAATTCAGTCTGCTTCGGAGTGATCTTCAGTGTGCGTGTGTGTGTGTGTGTGTGTGTGTGTGTAGGAGTGTCGTGCACACAGGCTCATTAACCCTGAGCAACTCCACAGAGTCGTGTGGGCAAGAAACGTCTGCACGTGCTGCACCGAGAGAAGAGGTGCACCCACATGAGATCACTTACATAGACCTAATGAACACACACACACACGCGCACACACACACGCGCGCACACAAACGTCTGACTTATCGACACTGATCATACACGCATGTATCATCCACGCAAACTCATCAAGCAAAATTTCATCGTTTACATTTCAGGCTCATTGACAGGATTTGCAAACGGGTCCGTATTTTTTTTTTACGTTCCCTTTTTCTCGCTCGCACAATCCTCCGATATCACTCCATCCTTCCTGATTTCCTCAGACTCGACTCCAATTCCTACGTGCATGCTTGATAATGCATGATAAAGGATTTGAAATGCAAACAGAGGCAGGCGGGATTCCCAGATACCTGTTATAATGGTGATAAATGATTTCGACTGTATTTACTAAATTATTATTTATTATTATTTATTATTATTTCAGAAAATGTATTGCTGGAAATAAGGGGGCAGTCCTGTTTAATTCTTTCTGAAAATCTTATCACATAGTTCGAGGCACAAATGTATAGGATGCAATAGCATCGGATGTCCCGTTCACTTGATGACCTGATTGAGGAATTGCTTCGAGGTCAAATGTTCTTCCTGTTGAAGGACATTTAAGGCAAATTCCACCCAGATTTGGTTCTTCCAGAAACTGTTACACAAAGTTTTGCCTCACACCTCCATGCTGGGGGGTTCGAGTCCCGCCTCCGCCATGTGTGTGTGTGGAGTTTGCATGTTTTTCTCCGGGTTCTCCGGTTTAAACCCCTGGTCCAAAAACATGCACGGTAGGTTGATTGACACCTTGGAAAATTGTCCCTAGTGTATGGATGTGAGTGTGTGTGTGTGTGTGTGTCCTGCGATGTGTTGGCACCCCATACACGGTGCCCTAATGCTTAATGAGATAGGCACAGGTTCTCCGCGACCCGAGGGAAGATCGGATAAAGCTGTAGAAGATGAATGGATAGATACTACACACTTTTGTCCATATACTGTATCATAGATTGCAGCGGCTTCCTGACGTTGTCCCTAAATAGTGCAAGCTGATTGCCATTATCTGTTTATTTATTTTTTGCTGACATCTTAACACCAGGAAGGAAAAAGAAAAAGGAGGGAAAAAAGTCAGAGAAAGACAATGTGAGAGAGAGACACAAACTAAACCCAGAGTTCCCCTGCAGTAGAGCCTGGGAATAAAACATTGGAATAATCTCTCTGTTGAAGGGGGCACGGTGGTTTAGTGGTTAGCACATTCCCCTCACACCGCCAGGGTCCGGGTTCAATTCCAAAAACATGCACGGTAGGTTGATTGGCACCTTGGAAAACTGTCCCTAGTGTATGAATGTGTGTGTGTGTGTGTGTGTGTGTGTGTGTGTGTGTGTGTGTGTGTGTGATGGGTTGACATTCCATCCAGGGTATATCCAGCCTTAATGCCCATAGACCCCTGAGATAGGCACAGGCTCCCCGTGACCCGAGGGAAGATCTGATATAGCGGAAGAAGATGAATGAATGAATGCATCTCTCTGTTGACTTTACCCCCGAATAGTGCAATTTGATTGGTAGTCAAATTGTTTGGCCTGAGACGTTAATGCTATGATTTCTGCTTATTGTTCGTAATTATGGGATAAATACACACAATTCATTCATAAATACTTTTTTATATACCAGGAGCAAATTTTTCCATCCCCAGCTTATCAGCTGCATGAGCCTGGACATCAGGGGAATGCAGAGCGAGATAGATTAAACAGTGACAGGGGGATTTAAAGACAGAAGCATATGAAAGATGGATGTGGATAAAGACATAAACACACTACAGTACTGCTTTAAGGGCCAACTGTAAAGCTTCTAATCGAATTGTCACATCCAATAAGAGTGTGTATGGATGGAGTCTGGGGAGGGGATTTAGTGTACACATTTGTGCATGATGGATAAAGGTACAGAGATCTGCATTATGGGTGTGTGCTGGAAGAGAATAGAGGTAACATGGTCAGCAGGAAAAACATTACAAAGAACTGTGTGATTCAGATGAATAATAATAAAAAAAATGTTCTTATTAATGGGAAAAATATTTTTTGCTGACATCTTAACATCATAAAGGAAAAAGAAAAAAACAGAAATCAGAGAAACTGGGAGACACGGAAATACAGTGCCTTGCGAAAGTATTCACTCCCTTTGCTCAAGGACCCAAGGGTGACAGTTTGGGGATACAGGGTTTCTAGCCCTGTCCTACTCGAACCTGGATCTTCCAATCAGCATCTGAATTTTATGTGATATATGTATATATATATATATATATATATATATATATATATATATATATATATATATATATATATATATATATATTATGTGATGGATCTTGACAAAATATTATAAATTTATATATATATATATATATATATATAGAGAGAGAGAGAGAGAGAGAAATATATATATATATATATATATATATATATATATATATAATATTTTGTCAAGATCCATCACATAAAATTCAGATGCTGATTGGAAGATCCAGGTTCTAAAGACAGCAACAGACCCTTAATCCTCTGTGCTCCAGGGGGCGCCGCTGTATCATGGCTGACCCGGCTGACCCTGAATAACATATACACATGCAATTTTCAGATTTTTATATACATATATATATATATATATATATATATATATATATATATATATATATATATATATATATATATATAGATATATGTATATATGTCATGGGATAAAGTAATTTTTTGTCATGGGACAAAAAAATATCCAAATGTTTGATGATCCCCTGGAGCACCATCAAATCCATCATCTTCAAATGCAAAGAACATGGTACCACAACAAATCTGCCGAGAGAGGGCCACCCATCAAAACTCCAAACACCTGGGCAAGGAGGGCAATAATCATAGATGCAGCACAGAGACCAAAGGTAATCGTAAAGGAGCTACAGAGTTCCGCAGCAGAGACGGGTATATCTGTACACGGGATCACAATAAGCTGTACACTCCAGAGAGCTGGGCTTTTACGGAAGAGTGGCCAGAAAAAATAGTGCTTAGTGCTAAACATAAGCAGGCACGTTTGGAGTTTGCCAAAAGACATGTGAGCGACTCCCCAAACGTATTTTAGGTGCTCGGGTCAGATATAAAGCATTTCGCCCAACAAGGTAAATGCTATGTCTGGCGTAAAGCCAACACATCCCATCCCCACAGTGAAACATGGTTGTGGCAGCATCATGCTGTGGAGATGTTTATCAGCAGCAGGAACTGGGAAACTGATCTAAATCGTGGGAAAGCATGATGGTGCTAAATACAGGGAGATTCTTGAATTGTTTCTGCCTGTAATTTGAGACTGGGATGGAGGTTCACCATCCAGCACTACAATGACCCAAAGCATACTGCTAAAGCAACACTCGAGTGGTTTAAGGGGAAGCATCTAAATGCGTTGGAATGGCCTAGTCAAAGCCCAAAGCTCAATCCAATTCAAACCTGAAGATTGCTGTTCACTGGGAGGGGTGTGGCTCAGTGGTTTAAGGCGCTGGGATACTGATTGGAAGGGGGGGGGTGATCCTTGGTATCGCCACCTGCTGCCATTAGGTCCTTGAGCAAGGCGCTTAACCCTCTGTGCTCCAGGGGGCACCGTATCATGTGTCTGACCCCGCGCTCCGATCAGGCTATTCTATTCTAACCAATGGAAACCATCCCACATGAAGGAGCTGCCTTAAGGAACGAGCAACAATCCCAGTAGCAAAACTCATAGAGACTTATACAAAGAGACTTGCACCTGTAATGCCTTAAATGGTGGCTCTATATAGTAGGTGTGCTTCACAGTACAAAAATAAAAATCACAGTAGGCATGTTCTGTAAACGAAATGCTGCAAACCTGTAAACAATCCATTTTATTTCCAGGTTGTGAGGCAACAAAACATGAAGAAAATATACTGAGGGGGGGTGAATACTTTTGCAAGGTAGAAAGACACCCCAAACACAGAGCTCACCTGGAGCAGAACCTGTTTAAGGGAACATCTGAATGGCTTCTAATGAAATTGTCACGTCCTGTTACAGAGTCCAGGGTAAAGGTATAAGTGGACATTCCTGAGTAATGGACGAAGAGATTGAGAGTGGCACTGCGTGTAAGAGACTGGTTAAAATTTCAGTTCCTCTTCACATCCGTAATTGGCCTCATCAGCAAGGGCCCACCATCGTCTACGATCTGCTTCAGAAACTCCAACACATGGTAATCTCACACATGTTATAGTCTACTATACAGCAAAGCAGCACCTTGGACTATGTGGAAATATTTGTATTTGTTTTTAAAAATCGGAAAATGACAAGGGTGACCATTTGCTCCGAAAGGTCTCGTGCAAGTCACATAATTATTCACTCATTCATCTTCTACCGCTTTATCCGATCTTCCCTCGGGTCACGGGGAGCCAGCGCCTATCTCAGGCGTCTATGGGCATTAAGGCAGGATACACCTTGGATGGAATGCCAACCCATCGCAGGACACACACACACACACATTCATACACTAGGGACAATTTTTCCAAGGTGCCAATCAACCTACCGTGCATGTTTTTTGGACCGGGGGGCCGGGGAGGAACCCGGAGAACCGGAGAACCCGGAGAAAAAAAACCCCCCGTGAGGCACGGAGGAGAACATGCAAACTCCACACACACATGGCCGAGACGGGAATCGAACCCGGACCCTGGCGGTGTGAGGCGAAGGTGCTAACCACTAAACCACCGTGCCCCTCTTCATTCTTATTTGTATACCTCATATTTTCCCAAATGACAATTTACGATGTACTAGCAAATAAAATACAGGCCAAACAATAAGCCAGAGTGACAGAAAAAGTCCTTAGTCTGACCAAAGTGGACAGTGCTAAAGGAATGAATGTAGCAAAACCTACGCTATAATGTATTTAAAGGCAGCGATCACAATACCTTTACAACGAGCGACCATTAGCATTCCCGTTTGTCCGGCTTTAAATCACTCAGACGCAGGAGGTCAAGGAGGCCAAAGAAAATCCTGCACAGAGAATCATCTTTCTAAGAACACTAATTGTGGCATCCTTACTATACTAGTCATATTCCGAGGCATCATTAGTGTCCCTCCTGCTTGTGGCCCAGGAAAAGTAAAAGCAATTATGTAGGAATGGTCTCTTTGGCTCCGTCTTTATTCGGGGCCCACTATCGAATTTAATTTGTGTGTGTGTGTGTGTGTGTGTGTGTGTGTGTGTGTGTGTGTGTGTGTGTGTGTTAATGTCTGCCTGTATGATTCAGGTGCCGGATTGATTTTGCCCTGAGAATGCCATTTTTTTCATGTGATGACAGTGTTACAGGGTTTTCTCATTGCCCATATTTTGCAGCTCAATCAGAAATCTGCAATAAAATGTAACGTGTGTGTGTGTGTGTGTGTGTGTGTGTGTGTGTGTGTGTGTGTGTGTTTTGGCGACGGGGTGAGAGGGGAGAGGTTTCTATAAGCGATTAGTGGGTCGAGAACTGGACGCCGGCATTTCATCGATTGGGCATATTTTATGCATCAACTTTAATCTGACAAGGTCATTAGTGGTTCATTCAGCCTTTCTCCCTCTCTTTTTGTTGCACACAAACACACACACACACACACACAACCAGACTGAGGCTTTATCAGTGGATTTTAAGATTTTGTTTCATTACACAGCCCCATCCAGAAAGGAGCGGTAATGAAAATGGTAATGAGACAGGTAAGGGAGGGGGGAGGTGGGGGGTCTGAAGCACTGAGATGGAAAGAAGGAAACTGAGCAATGTTTATCCACTCTGAGTGGATAATCTGTCGATGTCTGACAAATGTGCAAGGTGGCTTTCTTCTTGCAGCGCCGGGTTTCTAAATCATCGTTGGTTCCCGTAAAGAAACAAACGGGAGCCTGTTTTTCTTTTCTTTCTTTTTTTTTTAACAGATGAATGTTTCTGAAGAAGTTCAACTGTTAAATGATTCAGACTTCTACATTTTACAACAAGTTTGACATCTTGCATTCTGACTTTTTAAATGATCTTATGTCTCCAGTAATGAAAACTGGGTTTGCATCGTGTCTGGGGATTCCAGGGGAAATGAAATGGTCTCAGAGCAGCTTTACACAGTTAGTGAAGCAAGAATGTAAAATAAGTTTGTCCCTTAAGAGCAAGCCGGTGGCGAATGGGGCAAATAAAAAGTCCCTGAGATGGGACCAGACTCAAGAGGGAACCCATCATCTAGATGAGGAGGGGGGTGTAGCTCAGTGGTCTAAGGCTCTGGGTTACTGATTGGAAGATCGGGGTTCGAGCCAAATCACCAAAATGCCACCCTTGGGTCCTCTGTGCTCCAGCCGTATCATGGCTGACCCCCAGCTTCCAAACAACAAGCTGGTATATGCGGAGAAAGAATTTCACTGTGCTGTAATGTATACGTGACAAATAATATTCTATTCTAGATGACACAGAATATCCCTTTATTACTGCTATGGTGACCAAATGGTAATGCATGCTTGGGTCAGTGGTGTAGAGCGAGTCCCAATCCATCCTGGAAGCTCCCAACTATCTCCGTAATTTCTCAGAGCTGAATATGAGGAACATCTGAGTGGCCTCCAATCGAAGAGAACATTTACATTTGCAGCATTTGGCAGACGCCCTTATCCAGAGCGACTTACAAGTGAGCAATTGAGGGTTAAGGGCCTTGCTCAAGGGCCCACTAGTGGCAGCTTGATGGTGGGGTTTGAACCTGTGATCTTCCGGTCCAGAGTCCAACACCTTAACCACTGGGCTACACACCTCCCACAGAACACATGTGTTCAGAACACATCCAGAGGCATGCTGGAACAATTGAGCAGGGGAAGGGCAGGAACACTGATCCCTCATAGGCATGTATAACTCAACGTTTATTGTTGGGGGACTTCAAGCGATACTAGCTATGGCAGCATGACTAACAGGGCGATCCTGAAGGTAACACAGTCATGAAGGATCTCTGGGATAAGAGCCCACCACATCAGACGCAATAAGAATGAGTGAATATGTGAGAGTAGGGAGACGACAGCAAACAAATATCCCAGTTCACCAAATCCTCTATATCCACGATCCCTCGGGTTCGGCTCCTTTACCTAAGAGACGACTAGTCATTAAAGGCTAGGTTAAAAAAATGTGTGTTCAGCCTCGACTTGAACACTGACACTGTGTCTTAATCCCGGACACTAATTGGAAGGTTGTTCCCTAACAGTGGGGCTTTGTAAGAGAAAGCTCTACCCCCTGCTGCAATCTTCATTATTTGAGGTACCAACCGATAGCCTGACGCAGTACACAGTGAAATTAGACAACGTTTCTCCAGAAGCGTGGTGCTCCATAAAACAATATACAACACAACAGAGAGCTACACAACACAGGACTAGACTGAGTTGTCCTAGCAACATAAAGTGCACAAACAGCGCAAAACAAAACAGTCTGGAATAGACAACACAAGAGAGTGCATGACAAGTACACAACACAATCTAAAATAAAATAATGACTCCATGTAGTGCAATTCATTCATTCATTCATTCATCTTCTACCGCTATATCCGATCTTCCCTCGGGTCACGGGGAGTCTGTGCCTATCTCAGGCGTCTATGGGCATTAAGGCAGGATACACCCTGAATGGAATGCCAACCTATCACAGGGCACACACACTCACTCATATTCACACACACTCACAATAGGGACAATTTTCCAAGGTGCCAAGCAACCTACTGTGCATGTTTTTGGACCGGGGAAAACCGGAGAACCCGGAGAAAAACCCCCTGAGGCACTGGGAGAACATGCAAACTCCACACACATGGCGGTGGCGGGAATTGAACCCGGACCCTGGAGGTGTGAGGCGGACGTGCTAAGCCACCGTGCCCCGCTTATATAAATATTCAATGCAATTGTAAACATTTTAAAACTATTTTAGTAAACTAGTGTTGTAAACAGTTTGACTGAGGTGTAAATGGAGCAAGCAGGGCAGCAGTAGTAATGTGAAATGTACAAAACGAGCATATAAACAGAAACATTGTCTGTGAGACCGGTATATACAATAAACATGTAAAAACCAGTCGGCGTTGAGGATTATAACAGTACCAAAGTTCACGTTCAGATACTGTGGCTCGAGACCATTAAGTTCTTTATACCTAAGTATTAGTATTTTATAATCGATACGTTGTAATGGGAAGCCAGTGTAGACTGATTAAAACTGGGATGATGTGGTCATATTTTCTAGATCTAGTAAGGACCTTTGTGTGCTGGACTAACTAACTCTTATTTATGCATTTACTACAACACCCAGACGGCAGAGCGTTTCAGTAGTCTAATCGAAATAGAACAAATGCATGAACTAGTTCTTCTGCATCCTGTAACGACATCATATTTCTCATTATAGCAATATTTCTAAAAGAAGACGATCCTATTCATTTTATTTACATGCGCCTCAAAGGAAAGACTAGAGTGAATAATCACACTTTGATTGCTCTACACGGTGAGACCATCCAAATATGCTATGCAATCCAAAAGTTTACTTTTCACTGCATGTGTTCCTAGTAAAAGTACATCCGCCCTATATAAGTTAAGCAAACGGAAGTTATCAAGCCTCCACTGTCCTTTACACACCACTCACTATAGTTAAACTGATCTCTCCCATTCGGTGTTGATGAAACATTCTTTCATCTTCTACCGCTTTTTCCGATCTTCCCTCGGGTCACGGGGAGTCTGTGCCTATATCAGGTGTATATGGGCATTAAGGCAGGATACACCCTGGATGGAATGGCACACACACTCACAATCACACACAGACATTCATACACTAGGGGCAATTTTCCAAGGTGCCAATCAACCTACCGTGCCGGTTTTTGGACCGGGAGGAAACCGGAGAACCCGGGGAGAACAACCAAACTCCACACACGGCCGAGACGGGAATGGAACCCGGACCCTGGCGGTGTGAGGCGAACATGCTAACCACTAAGCAACCGTGCCCCCTTTGTTGATGAAACATGTAACTGTGTAATGGAAGACACAGTTGGAAGTGGAATGGAAGAGTCAGTGTATATGTATGTATATATATATATATATATGTATGTGTGTGTGTGTGTGTGTGTGTGTGTGTGTGTGTGTGTGTGTGTGTGTGTGTGTGTGTGTGTGTGTGTGTGTGTGTGTGTGTGTCTGTGTGTGTGTGTGTGAAAAAAAGCAGAGGGCCTAAGACAGATCCTTGTGGAACATCAAACTTTACCTCAGAGCATGTGGAGAACTCACCATTCATATATACGGTCAAATAAGATTTAAGCCAGGAGAGAGCTGTTCCCTTTATCCCAACAATTTCTACGTCTGTTATGAAATCTGCAAACTCTATGAGAAAATTCGAGTAGGGCCCTGAGGCTCTATAAATTATAATAAAAGGAATTGAGTGACTAAGCTAGCTTTTGGACGCTAAATATTTTATGTCGGTGAAGAGCACTTCACATGTATTAAATTTGAGTTTGTGTGTGGCTGATTCCTATAACTACACCCAGGATTAAGAATTCAGAGATCCCTGGGCACAATGTCACAATGCACACACTCATAAACACATTCATTTGCACAATCAAGGTTTGGAAATACAGGGTCCTATTTGTTGGAAACGCCTCGAGCTTATACAGGATTTACACTCATTGGTTAGAGATCACAAACTTGTTGTTCGTCATCTTCTACAACTTCTTCACCCTGATTCTTCTCCTGGTACCTTTTGAAGACTGCTTTGAGGCGAATTAGAACTACAAAAGTACTTGTCCAACCTCCACATCAATATAGTCACTTGTGCACATCGTAATGAAGATTTACTTTCGTCTAATTAATGTTGCACAACTGTCTGTTGTGTCCCACATTATCAGCTCTCGTGTTCATTCATCTTCTACCCCTTTATCCGATCTGCCCTCGGGTCACGGGGGAACCTGTGCCTGTCTCAGGAGTCTATGGGCATTAAGGCAGGATACACCCTGGATGGAATAGAGCACACACAATCACAATCACACACACACAAAGTAGGGACAATTTTCCAAGGTGCCAATCAACCTACCGTGCATGTTTTTGGACCAGGAGGAAACCGGAGAAAAACCCCCTGAGGCACGGGGAGAACATGCAAACTCCACACGCACATGGCCGAGACGGGAATCGAACCCGGACCATTAGCTAACCACTAAGCCACCGTGCCCCCACTTGTCGTGTTGTTCAAATTAAATTATACTAGTTTCATCAAAATAATTTTAACCCCCAAAACATTTCGTCATCAGTTCATTGCTTATTGTATTGTGTACATTTGTGCTTGTAAATGTATCTTGAATGAATACATTTTACAGATGAATCTTGAATGTTACTAACTGAGGGACGTGTATCAAACCAATCAATAATAAACTAGTTTGCTAAAATGGATCAAAGGTGAATCTCTTTCGGAGAGATTTCTCAAAGTGGATGAAGAAGAGGAAAATGAACAGAACCTAATACAGTACAGCAAAATGATGAACCCTGTCCACTCTCTGGCAATCAATATAAATTAAAAATACAATCAATTAAGTACATTTGCGTTCATAGATGCCATTACAGAAGAAACTGACTTGTGCATTTCCAACGATTAGCCACGTTTACTTACATGTGCACATTGAAAGCTTTGGTGTGGTGTTTACCTGAGACGTTATTTCATCTGAATGATCTTGTGTAGTTTGTGTATATCTTCCGATGCGAGATCTGATAAAGACACCAGGTGATTAGGCATCGCACCGAGATCCGAGGAAGGGGCGTTTTTGTCTTGATGACAGAGACAAAAAGTAATCGGTTTACACGGCAGAATGGTTCTGCTGTTTAGTTTATAGCAGGGTTGATCCCACCACTCTCAAACCCATTATAATTTCATAATCATTTACATTCGGATTGGACTAAACCAATTACAATGCCCCATGTAAACGCACCTTCTGTAATCCAAACCATCGTTTATATCCGGATATATAATGAATACTGTGAGCCGTAATAACGACAACATAGCTAAACTATTTGACTATACTGTATCGAAGCAATGACATAAGGACTTTTTACATCGACACAAATACTTATTTTTGAGGGATGGACTGAGGATTTTCCAGGAAAGTATAGGCTTTAGCAAGAACTCCAATGTGTTGTTGGTTCAAATTGTTTCGAGAAATGCACTTGATTTGCAAATATTAAAGGTGATTCGAGAAATAATTAATCATTCATTAATCACTCCCTCGATACGTAGAATTGGAGGGTTTGTTTTCTTTCCGGGAGAAATCCTTGAAGCTAAAACACTAGAGAAGCTAGCCAGGAAGTGGCTAACACTGGCCCTCTTTAGCGTTTAGCGTGACAACGGCATCCTGTAACGACATCATATTTCTTATTTTAGCACTATTTCTAAGGTGAAAGAAGGCGATCCTGTTCATTTGATTCACATGCGCCTCAAAGGAAAGACTAGTCAATAATCACTCTAATGGAAGAGAAGCTAGCCAGGAAGTGGTTAACACTGGCACTCTTTAGCGTTTAGCATGACACTACGCTAACTTTCTTTTTTGTCGCCCTGGCATTGTTTTCAATTTTATAAATGATAATTCAAGACTAAAAGACTATAAACAAACATGTGGTCCGCATCTTATTAAGTTCCTGAGGTAACTCAGATTGTAACTGTGTAACATTGCACCCATATTATTATAAAGTAAGTTTACTGGTTGACACTATTTTGTCCTGCACTGTCCTGTTTTGTCTTGTACTGTTTGCACGATGCACTATATGTGTCTAGGACAGCTTATCTATATGTTGTTATGTAGAACCAGGAAATCCTGGGGAAATGTTATACCATTTAGCAGGAGGTATCAAAAAGTTTCAAGACTAGTTTGTCTACGTTTACACACTTTCACCTCCAAAATAGTCACCTTGCACAGAAATACAACACACCCAGTATTCCTGTCCTGAACGCATTCATTTGGAAGCACCTTTTGTGATTTGAGCTGCATCTGCAAAGGGGTGTCAAAACGTTAATCTTGGCGCGAGACCATTAAGTGCTTTATACCTAAGTAGTAGTATTTTATAATCAATGCGAGCTATAATAGGAAGGACCTTTGTGTTCTGGACTAACTAACGCTTATTTATGCATTTACTACAACACCCAGACCGTAGAGCATTACAGTAGTCGGCATGAACCAGTTTTTCTGCATCCTGTAATAACATCATATTTCTCATTTTAGCAATATTTTTACGGTGAAAGAAGGCAATCCTGTTAATGTTTTCCACATATGCCTCAAAGGAAAGGTGGTAGATCAGTGGTTAAGGTGTTCGCCTCTGGACCAAAAAAAAATCACAGGTTCAAATCCCACCAGCACCATCAAGCTGTCAATAGAGGGCCCTTGAGTAAGTCCCTTAACCCTCATTTGCTCAGCTGTGAGTCGCTCTGGATAAGTCAAATTGTAAATGTAATGTAACGGAAGACTAGAGCCAATAATCACACCAACCTCTTTGATTGCAAAACGGCAGTCTTCTCACGCAATCAAGTCACCCTATAATAATAATTATAATAATAATAATAATAATAATAATAAATAACACACATAAACAAAACTTAACAAAATTCTATACAATTAAGTGTCCCCAACTGAGCAAAAACCTCGGGAGAAAGCAGGCTCACCATTTTATTCGTGTAGGGTTCAGTGATTGGGGTTACGGTACGCTAACGTAAAAATGTCCTATGTCAATGCTTTGCATGTGCATGGAGATAAAGAGTTCCAGAGCCAGGGAGCAGAGCGAGAGAATGTTCGCCTCCCCGTGTTGGAACAGAGAGATGCAGAAGTGAAGAGGCGGATCAAAGAGGACGAGAGGAAACATGAATATGGAGAAGATCAGACGAGTAAGAAGCGGCAAGATGGTGAATAGCCACAAACGTCAGAGGAAGAATCTTAAAGTCAATTGCGAGGCTTGACTAATAAGTGCCTGTAAACATTTAGGATACGAAAAAATTTACATTTCAACCGAATTCGGTAATCGACGCGTCATAGGAACTCGGGAGAATCTGAAGCCTGGTGTTTTCCTTGAGCCGAGTATGTGGAAAACCTCTCTCTATCACTCAGGAACTCACCTAACCTCATTCCAATACATGCTAGGACATCAGTTCCAGCCAACACCGATTCACCTGCAAGCAGCGTCGAAATGAAACGAAATAGACAAGTCCATGCGTGTACAAATGTGCAAGATAAGAAATTATGTCGAACTTGTGTAGTAAAAGAGACCCAGTAAGAGAACAGTTGATTTTTTGGATTTTCTATTGGTGTACCTATGTGCATTTTGTACTTCTCGTATAAATATATTTGCATCTCTTTTCTTTAATACCACTTGATCTTTATCTCATATGCACCGATCAGTCATAACATTATGATCACAGATCAGTCATAGCATGCCTAATATAGTGTTGGTCCCATTGCCGAAAGAGTTTAATAGATACTGGACCCTGTAGATACGGACCTCATGTGGAGGAACACCCCACAAGAGATGCAGTTTTGAGAGGCAGATCTTTGGCCCTCGTAAAACTCTTACGACTGCCCGTTTATTCCTGCTTCTACCACGTCAACTTTGAGGACAAAATGTTGACATGTTGCCTAATATATCACATCCAATAACACATGCTATGATGAAGAGATAATCGGTGTTATTCACATCACAGGTCATAAACAGACCAGGGTTATGCTTGGTCTGTTTATTTCCTTAAATTGTCTTTTATTGTATATTTATAGCTCCTTTATCAAATGCATGAATTTGTGAGCGGCCGATCTTTTTATTTATTTATTTATTTTACATTTTACTACAAGTTACAGTATATTCTGCAATGTTTGTGACAAATCAAAACTTTGAAATGTCCTTATAAATGTGTTTTGATTGTTTGCCCGAGGTTTATTTAGTTTTAGTTTGCTGGTATTCTATGTGATTTACTGATTGAGTTTATGTTGTTGAAAATGAATAATAAATTATATTAGCTAGAATTAGATGAATATTGAATTTGGTCTTACCTTAAAACACCTTCCATACTTGTTATTGTATTTCATGGACTGCGTTCTGCTTTTTGTTCTAAAAGTGAAAGTGAGCATCGTAAAGAGCTATTCATGTACTTGTACAACTTCTTGTGCATTGTCGGATTTTGAAGGCCATGCTAAGATGCGAGTGCAATTCATCTTCTACCGCTTTATCCAATCTTCCCTCGAGTCACGGAGAGTCTGTGCCTATCTCGGGGGTCTATGGACATTAAGGCAGGATACACCCTGGATGGAATGCCAACTCATCACAGGGCGCACACACTCACACTCAATTATTTTTATTTTTATTAAATACAGATAATATAATATATATATATATATATATATATGATCTATATATATATATATATATATATATATATCCCCAAAAAAACACAAAAGAAGTTGCTCATATGACTATGACTATGACTAATGTTTAAATATTTTGTATACAAAAAACACCAGCCCACACCATACCAACTTACACTTGACCTTACTCACCTTCCCAGCCCCTGCCTCGCTCTCCTGCCTTTTACTAATATTTTGTTCAGAGGTCTCATCTCCACTGATTTGAAATATGTCTCCTGTTTACAACATGAAAAAAATAAATACTTGGATGTCGCCAAGAATGTGTGTGTGTGTGTGTGTTTTATTTCCTGCCGTAAAGCCCTTTAAAGTGAACTTTTACGGGCATGGGCCCAAGTGGCTCTTGGTTTCTTATCGCTGTAGTGACCTTCAAACATTGATTCGTCATTTTCATTCGTCAGCAGCAAAAGAATAATGTTCAGGATAGCGCTGATACGAATTAATTCTTTAAATATTAGTCGCTCCGTGTATTGAACTTAACCAATCACAATAAGGAAGTAAATGCAATTTAATAATTAATAATTGTTACTGTGACTCTTGAAACTAACTCTTAAACCTATGGCTTTGTTTTTGTGAATTTATGGGGGACTCATGACAATTGTAATAAATATTTATCAGTATTTGACACATTGACCCCTTGTTGACAATTGTTGCAAAAACGCATCAAACTGCTTCCCGCCTGAACACTGCCAATTTAATGTATGTATTCCTCCAATGCCAGTTGATGCATATTTGACACGTACCATAAATCATAATGGAGGCAATAATTCGGTTAACACGTTCGCCTCATACCTCCAGGGTCGGGATTCGATTCCCATCTCGGCCATGTGTGTGTGGAGTTTGCATGTTCTCCCCGTGCCTCAGGGGGTTTTTCTCGGGGTTCTCCGGTTTCCTCCCGGTCCAAAAACATGCACGGTAGATTGATTGGCACCTTGGAAAATTGTCCCGAGTGTGTGAATGTGTGTGTATGTGTGTTCCCTACGATGGGTTGGCATTCCAACCAGGGTGTATCCTGCCTTAATGCCCATAGACGCCTGAGATAGGCACAGGCTGACCCGAGGAAAGATCGGATATAGCGGAAGAAGATGAATGAATGAATGAATGATTCTAGTATCTGCTTGAAAGCAAAACACATGCATAATTAATTTGTATTATATGATTGTAAATAAATTCAGGCAACAAGGGGTTAATGTGATTATATTAATATTAAAGCTGTCAAAGTTAGAGCGTTAATAATGCATATATTAAATTGGCTGCGTTCGGGCTGGAAGCACTTTGATGTGATTTTACGACAATCGTTTACAAGGGCTTAATGAGTCAAATACATGATTAATATTTATTCAAATTATCATGAGCCCAAACCCTTCACTTGATGAACTCAGTGGTTGAAACCATGAGTAAGGACTCGGGACTTCTCTGTGGTTGTCTCTGTGGTATACATTACGCAATTCAATTCAGCTATATATTGTAGAGCACTTCTGTAATAATGGACATTGTCTCATAGTAGCTTTAGATACTATGGGGACGTGGGAGGTGGTAGCCCAGTGGTTAAGGTATTGGCCTCGGGACAGGAAGATCAGGGGTTCAAATCCCAACCCCACTATTGGGCCCTTGAGCAAGGCTCTCAGTTGTAAGTTGCTCTGGATAAGGGCATCTGCAAAATGCTGGAAATGTAAATGTAGATAGCATACATTTTAATTGCATATAAAGGTGTAGGTTTATCTCTTGGGGCTGGCAGGCACCGTAGGGCAGGACTACTCCTCGTAGTACTCCTCCGCCGATCTACAGTTCTATGTTATTTCGTTTAATTCCCAAATAAAAGTAAAATGGTGGAAGGGGACCTCGCGAGGAGGGACATGAATGTACTTAATTGTCTGAAGAGAAACAGGGTATTTCAAAGCAAACTGGATTACTAGCCAATGCTTACAGTGGCTTCGTTTGTGCGTGAACGAGTCATTTGTTTTTTCCCTCGAGCGACTCCCATAAGAAAGTGATTAAAGGGATTCATTTAACAAAACGACTCCAAAAAGATTCGTTCATTTCGACGCATGAGATATAAAGAACAAAAAGTCCGTAAAACGATCTGATCTTCCCAATGGTTAAAGCAGTGGTGTCCAATATTTGTGGGTGCAGGTTTTTATTTATTTATTTATTATTCGAAGCCAGTGTCCGGGAGTAACTAGTAGCGGTGTTACATCTCGGTGTCCGTCGTTTATTCGTTCCGCAGAAAGCGACTTTGACTGAAACCGACCTTAACCGAACTGAATTATCCCATTTGGCTCAGGTCATGATCGGGGAAGCAATTAGCGCATTCCTCTAGATGGCGCTCCAGGCGAACGCGACGGAAACCGAAGGAAACGACGTTAACCGACTGCAAATTCCCGACGAAAAATACGTTAGACGTTAACTGAGAGAGACGCACACCGAAGTACCACTGTAATTAAATTACTTTTGAAAATGCTGAATACTACAAACCAACGCCCCCCCCCCCCTTCAACAATTTGATTCTGAAGAGCTCAATTACGCAAATATATCCCACTTTTTTCCGAGCGCCACCTAGTGGACAAATTAAAGTAATGAAAATGTAATCAGTTACTTTACTTTTATACAGTCATTGGACAGTTACACCACTTACATTTACATTTTAAATAAGGTTATTTGTATTCTGTAATCCAAAATTACCTCCCCAACACTGTCCGAAGCGCGTCTGGGAGACTTTTCTTTTGTTTTGTTTTTTTTTTTTTTAAAAACGGCTACCGTTCACTTCAAGGACTTTCAATTTGAAATCCGACTCTTCCGTTTGAGCGGAAGTGACCCCCTCTACAGTACCGGAAGTGTCCCTGGAGGTTCATTTCCCTGTGCTGAAGGCGGATCCCTGCGCTGTCGCTCGGAAACTTTACTCCGAGTCTCGGACCCGCAGCACCAGGGCCCGTGTTCGGCTCCCACACACACACACACTCCGGAACCGGCTATTGTCAGGAACACAGGTGGGAACTGCAGCGGACGCGCTTTTTTTTTTTTTTACAGAAATAATACAATATAAAAAAAACACACGCCGGGGTGGAAAACGGGCCGGCTGCGCGTGCGTGTGCGCGTGCTTGTGCGCGTGTGTAACTTGTATTTGTTTATAGGACGTGACTCGGTGTAGAAGATGGGGGATAAGGAACTGATGTGGGCTTTGAAGAACGGAGACCTGGATGAAGTCAAGGCATTACTGAAAAAGGTAAAGAGTGTGTGTGTGTGTGTGTGTGTGTGTGTGTGTGTGTGTGGATTCCCGGCGCTGTAGCTTTTTATCAGGCCTAATAACGATGTCTATCTCTCGGAAGGAGAGGTAGAGTGATATATAAATTGAAAGAGTGATGAGGATGGTGGTGAAGGTGTATCAGGCCTCGGGTCGGACGCCATAATCTCGCGTTATTTACCACTTCCGGGTCCCCCCTCCCCACGCTCCATCCAAGAGAGGGAGAGAGAGGGAGGGATGTCTCCATATTACGTCACTCGGAGACTGTTTTGCATATTCCCTGAATGGCTGTGATCATTTGCTTATCCAAAAGAGTTACACGGAGCCGTTTTCTTTTTTTTTCCCTCCCTGAGACGCAACAAGACTGTGTTTTTTTGTTTTTCTTTCTTTCTTAAACCAGGATTGAAAACTATGAAATGAGACGTACAGACACGACCGCCCTGTTGGGTTTGGTACAACCCTTGGCTCCGCCTCTTTCATCTGATTGGACGAGACGTGTTTGCTGGGTGCTGATATGTTGTCGAACTGCTGCGTGTCTGTTCTCGTCCCCGCGCGCCTCTCCTGAGTCTCTCTCTTCTCGTCCGTGTGTCTCTCGCCTCGTCCCCTTCTCCTCGCGTCTCTCTTGTGTCTCTCCTCGCCCCTCTCACCTTGTCCACACATCTTTCTTCTTGTCTCTGCCTCTCAACTCTTGTCCCCGCACCTGTCTTCTCTCTCATGTCTCTTGTCTCGTCCTTGTCTCTCTTCTGGTCCCCATGTCTCTCACCTTGTCCTCGCATTTCTCTTGTCTCTCGTTTCTCTTCTCGTCCCTGTGTCTCTCAGCTCGTTCCCTTGTCCTTGCATCTCTCTTCTCTCTCCTGTGTCTCTTTCCTTGTCCCCGCCTCTCACCTCGCCTTCATGTCTCTCTTCTCGCCCCCGCCTCTCTCACCTCGTCCTCGTGTCTCTCCTCATCTATGCGATTCTCTTTTCGTTTCTCTCTCTCCTCATCTGTGTATTTCTGCTCTCATCTGCGTTCCCCCCCCCCCCCCCCCCCCCCCCCCCCCCCCCCCCTGTCTCTCTCATTTCTCTGTCCCTCTCCCCTCTCGTCCTTCTGTATGGCTCTCTGGTCTGTCTGATGGATGATGGGACGACCTCCTGGGGAAAACTAGGTTACTGCTGGTAGAGGTGCTAGAGAGGGCCAGCAAGGGGCGCTTATCCAGCGGTCTGCGTGGATCCTAGAACCCCAGTATAGTGACGTGGACGTTATGCTGTCAAAAAGTCTTTCGAATGAGGCCGTAAACCGAGGTCCTGCCTCTCAGGAAATCCTCCCTCTCATAATGTAAAGCACTTTGAGTGTCTATAAAAGCATTATATACATGTAATAATAATGAATTATTATTGTTAAGTCAGCAAGTCTTTCTGAGTGAAATGACCAAATCTGATTTTTAGAAGAGACATCATAAACATCGGCACTTGAATGTGAATGAGTGAGTGTGTGAGCTCCTGGATGATGGCTAGATCGGCTTTAACTCAGCAAAAATAAGTATATCCGTCTCTCCATACACACAACGCCCTCCGAAAATGGCAACAGCAAGACCACATTGATTAAGATCATAAGATTAAAAAAAAAACCCAAAGATAACAAATAATTTCCGCTTCCTGATATTTTCCCTGACGTGGGTTTAACAGATACAGCTGCAGACCAATGATTTATGAGCAAAATGATTGGCACAGATCGTCTTAGCGTGGACGTTTGGTTGCATGCTTGCCGAAGCCGTTTGTGAATCGTGATGTAACCAACTTCCTCTTTTTCCTTAACAAGCTTCTTTGTTGTATTGTGTGTGTGTTTAGCCATTATGTTTATGTGATAAACATCCTCCCAAAAAGTTTGTCAGTAAATTCCTGAAATTAATTAAATAACATCTGGTGCACCTTAAAAAATGGATGGCTTGGTGTTTTAAACTGCTACACATCATTGTGTCAGGAACTAAAAGCTGCATTTTTTTTTTAGTATCCTTGTGTAGTGCGGAAATATGGAGCGTATTCTTTGTGCTGTTCCCATATAGTAGAATAGAATAGAATAATCTTTATTTGTCACATATACATTACAGAACGGTGAAATTCCTTCTTCACATATCTCAGTTGTTGGTAGTTGGGGTCAGAGCGCAGGGTCAGCCATGATACGGTGCCCCTGGAGCACAGAGGACCCAAGGGCGGCAGCTTGGCCATACCGGGGCTCGAACCCGGATCTTACCAATTAGCAGCCCAGCACCTTAAACCACTGAGCTACACCCCTCTCTCTTGGTATAAGAAATATCGATGCATTGCGACAATGTGGGTATATTAAATATTAGCAGTGTATCCCACCTAGAGCTGTTGCCATCAATACTTTTAGCAACCGTGTTTTCTAACTATTATTCCGTCGATTAATCGGATATGAGATTATTATAGAGCAATATTAAATGAGAGAGAAAATAAGGCAGGTCTCTTAAACTGAACCCGTAGTTTGTTTTTCTTTTTCGAAAAATATACATTTTATTGCTGAAATTGCTAAAAGTATCTCTCTGTGTACTAATCCCATTTAGTGTATTGAATTGCAGTGCGTTCAAAAAGATCCTCGGGGAGTCTGTGCCTATCTCGGGCGTCTATGGGCATTAAGGCAGGATACACCCTGGATGGAATGCCAACCCATCACAGGACACACACACACACACATTCATACACTAGGGGCAATTTTCCAAGGTGCCAATCAACCTACCGTGCATGTTTTTGGACCGGGAGGAAACCGGAGAACCCAGAGAAAACCCCCCTGAGGCACAAGGAGAACATGCAAACTCCACACACACATGGCCGAGACGGGAATCGAACCCGGACCCTGGCGGTGTGAAGCGAACGTGCTAACCACTAAGCCACCGTGCCCCTCACTTAAAATATACATCATATTTAATTTACATTTACATTTGCGGTATTTAGCAGACGCCCTTATCCAGGGCGACGTACAGGAAGTGCTTTAGGTCTCGCTCTAAGGATAAGATTTAGTCAAGAAAGGTAAATACAAACTTCGTACACGAGGATAGACAGTTGGCAGGTTTTTTTTGGATTTCTGGACAGAGGGAGATAAAGGAGAATAAAAAGGAATATTAGGATGGGTGTTGTTGGAAGAGGTAGGTCTTCAATCGACGTTTGAATGTAGACAGTGTCTCCGTTGTTCGGACATCCAGTGGAAGTTCGTTCCACCACATCGGTGCCAGAACAGAGAAGAGCCTTGAGCTGGTCTTACCTTTTACCCTGAGAAACGGTGGAACCAGACGAGCAGTGCTGGATGCTCTCAGGCAGCGAGGTGCAGTACGGGAGGTGATGAGGTTTCGGAGGTAAGAAGGTGCAGATCCATTTTTGTCTTTGTAGGCGAGCGTCAGTGTTTTGAATCTGATTTAATCACTACAGAATTAAAGACTCTTTCTTTTCCTGTCTATTGCTTTATTAAGTGTTTATCAGTCAACAACGGAGGCTAGTGAAGGAGCAGAAGAACTTTTTAAAAATGCCTTATGCATTATTCATAACTCTAATTATGGGAGCGTTTGTACTGTACCGTACTGATACATTTCTTCTTATCAGTGGAAAGCAAAGTATTTATCTCTTCCCCCGTTTTGCGTAATTTATTATTTTTATTTATTTATTTTTTGTTTCATAGTACCGTTGATGGATTAAAAATACATTTTTACGTAACCATGTGGTTTAGGGTGTCGGTTACACCACCGTGATGCGACGCTGATTACAGTCTTTCATTTATTAATGATCGTCTCACAGCACTCCTTTATCGTTTTATTGTTGTGAAGCTTCCACCCGGTACCTGCAGTCACGATGGAGAATATCAGTCACCTGTCTGGCAGTGTTGTTTTTCTGTATGGATCTTTGTCTGTCTGTCCGACTGGCTCTCCATCTGTCTGGCTCCCTACTTGCCTAGTACTCGGTATGTCTAGCTCTCTGTCTGGTGCCTTCTTGTCTAGATCTCTGTCTGCCTGAAACCTTTGGTTCGTCTGCACTCCAAAACTCAGCCGAGCACTGAAACTGGAGACTCCTTCCCCTTCAATTGATTGATGCTAGCAAAGTCTGTACTTTTATTTATTTATTTATTTTTATTAGACCACTGCATTTATTAGACCTGTATGAAGAGCCGTTTACTTTATTTCAGTGCGTGTGTTATAATTCTGCAGCAGTTACTATAGACCTTTAGATGTAGCGCTGACATTAAAACATTTAATCTAAAAAGCAGCAAATAACAGCAGGTGTAAAGGATTATGTGTAAAATTGTATTGCCACATACAAATTCATACATCATACAGCATGCGGTGAAATGCTTTAACAATAATGCATTTGTTTTCACACTTCAGTTGTGGTTTTTAGCCAGTTATTTAATTGGGCATTTCTACAGCAGTTCATTCATTCATCTTCTACCGCTTTATCCGATCTTCCCTCGGGTCACGGGGAGTCTGTGTCTATCTCAGGCATTTATGGCCATTAAGGCAGGACACCCTGGATGGAATGCCAACCCATCGCAGGGCGCGCACACACACATTCATACACTAGGGACAATTTTCCAAGGTGCCAATCAACCTACCGTGCCTGTTTTTGGACTGGAAGGAAAACCGGAGAAAAACCTCCCGAGGCACGGGGAGACCATGCAAACTCCACACACACATGTCCGAGACAGGACTTGAACCCTGTCTTTTCTTCAATAGAATTTTTAGCTTTATGGCAATAGCATTATAGTCATCTGTAATTACCATTAAAAACCTTGCCAATGTTGATTTACACAAACAGCTTCACCATTCGTCCTCAAATGTAGGGTTTTTTTTTTAGGAGGAATAATCCAGCATGATTGAGTTTGTTCAAAAGAGAAAACCATCCATGCACTCCTTAACAAGTAGCTTAAAAATGTCAAAATGAAATATAATTAAATTCAGTATGTGCCGTTTGCATTTTGTACACAAATATTCTGAATTAGGGTTTTATAACGTTAAACAGGTTTTTAAAAAGTTATCAATTATCAAATAAGCGGTAGTTGCAGCCCTTCTGGTCAGTGTGGTTACTATCTCTTTACTTCCTGTTAATGAGAGGAAGTAGAGAAGTATAGGGAGGGGTGTAGCTCAGTGGTTTAAGGCGCTAGACTTCTGATTGGAAGATCAAGGTTTGAGCCCCCGTATCGCAAAAGTTGTCGCCCTTGGGTCCTTGAGCAAGACCCTTAACCCTCTGCACTCCGGGTTCACCGTATCATAGCCGACCCTGCGCTCTGACCCCAGATTCCACACAAAGTGAAGTAAGAATTTCACCGTGCTATAATGTATATGTGACATAAAGAATATACTATTCTATTGTGATAAAAAGCTATCCTGAGCTTGAAGACGTCGGAATTGTCATATTCCAGTGTTGCGAAACAAAACCTTTTAGGCGTCTGTGATTCTTTTCACTCACCTGTAGAAAGGGAAGTAGTTGTAACAGGGACCTCTGATCAAAAGGTCACGAGTTCAAATCCCAGCACCACCATGCTGGGCCTTTGAGCACGGCCCTGTTTTATAAATGTATAAAAGAAAAACCCCGCATCTGTCAAATGCTATAAATGTCACTGAAGGGAGTTTTTATTTTTTAACCTTCTTGTCAGAACATGAAGCAGTTTTAGTAATGCGGCTCAGAATGGAAGGTCTTAATGCATTCCCTTGTGCACCATGAGAGAAAAGAACCCTCAGTATAAGTCATTCCTGTGAGGGAACCTTAGATCATGATCTTTACCAGACAACATTCAGACCACAACATTTTAAACAGTGTGTTTTTTTTTTTTAGTGCTTTAAACAAAAAGTTGTGGTTTTATCCGAGTTCTGCATCTTAAAAAGAAACCAAGCCACCTCTTGCCGTCACACCCGTATGCGCTCGTCCAACATCTCACTAATTCTTTTTTTCCTCCCCTCTTTTTCCTCTTATAATCTTCACTTGAGGCCCGACTGTAGGGATTAGCGTTTAGCATTCAGCTTTAAGAGTATTAGATCAGGAACCAATGTCGATGAGGAAGCCTTGGGTTTTAGTCAGTGTTCGGCGGGGTCGACGAGGTCAAGGATTAGTCACGTGAGAGGATCTTGATTCCTGCGAGGGGAATCTTGGATATGTTGAGGGAGTTTTGCTTCCTGGGAGGAAGGGTGTTCCTGTGAGGGGGGGGGGTCTCGGTACTTATGAGGGTGTTTTAGTTCCTGTTTGGGGAAATTTGCTTCCTGTTAGGGGGAAATTAGTTCCTGTGATGGGAATCTTGGTTCCTGTGAGGGTGTATATTACTCGCTCCATAGAGGCATTCGATACTGTGGTGCCCAAACCCTTTCCAATGAAGGAGGGGGAAAAGTTGCTTTTTTACCACATTTCCTTTACCGTGGGTTCTTGTTTCTGATCCGTTCAATTGTGTAACTTGAACTTTGACGCTTTTGGAAAGAAGGACAAATTGCTGGGATTCCTATCGGATGATTCCAAAGGCCATGTTGGGCCGTACGCTGAATGATCTTGAGTCAAGAGTAAACTCCGTAGGATTGCTGATCTGGACTAAAAAGGGGGGGCTCGGGTGCGGTAATTAATCGCCAGTGCTTGCCGGTTGATCGGATGATATCGGCGAGCATTAGATCAGCCTAATTAATCTTCCACAACTGCAGGCTACTATAAAGCTCGACGCTCAGTGAAGAGTTTGGCTCTCGTCCAGTTCTTCACTAACCACCATCGCTGCAGCTGGTCCTTAACCTACACCTGGGCTCTCAAACAATTATACAGAATAGTCTATTTGTTTGCTAATTTTTTTTATAACATCGCTGTTAAAAGGATTTTGTCTTCTATATGTAAATATAGATGAGCTTCATTCTGTTCAATTATTCTATTTATATATATATATATATATATATATACGGATATATATATATATATATATATATATATATATATATATATATATATATATATATAGAATGATGATGCATTGTGTATTTGTAATTATTGTTACCATCAGTTTTTGAGGAGAATTTGATAGCAAGTGCACGTGGAATCGGGTTCGAAAAATGTAATGCGGTGCTTCAGTGGGTTTGACTCATGAGCCCTTCCTTTCCTTCTCCATACTATTTATGGTACAAGTTATTAAAGACGTTCTTCTGTACTGGATTTTTCATAAAAACAATATAAAAACAGCATAAAAACAACTAAGCCAGACACTGTGCCCGCATCAGTTTAAAAGTGCGAACAGGACATTGCAGTTGAAATCCTTTACAGTCCTGGATTGATGGTGGTTATGATGCAACTGTTGATGGATCAAGTGCAGAATTTGTATTCGGCCACTGTATGTGCTGCGAGAGTGGGGAAAACAGATCATCATAAGTGGAGGGTCGTCAAGTAGTTTAAGGCGCAGGGTTACCGTTTGGAAGGTCGGGTCTTCGAGCCTCAGTTTCATCAGGCTTGCCACTCTTGGGTCCATGTTATGGCAAGGCGCCATAACATGGCTGAACCTTAGCTGAAGCTTTCAAACAAACTGGGATATGTGAAGATAGAATTTCACTGTGCTGTAATGTATATGTGTGAGACAATTCTTCTGGGAGGGCCCTTAAAAAAGGCAAGGCCCTTAAAAACCCTCAACCCAAAAATACTGTAATTGTAAATCCCATCAAAGAGGGGTCAAATCCGTCCAAGTATACTTCACCCAGAGTTCTAAATGATCAACTTGTGCTCAACTTTTCAGTTTCGATCTTGATTGTCAACTTCCAGCTCGTCTTGAGGTTCTGTTTTTAATGCGGTGCGGTCGTGGTTGAAGTTCCTTTTCTGCATGCTTGGCTCCTGCGCCGAGTTCGAGCGAATGACAGGCTTTTTCTCTGTACGATTTCTGTCTGTCGTCTCGGTTGAGGTCATGAGAAACGGCAGCAGCCAAGACGTGTAACTGAAGATCATCCATCAACACACAGGTCCTGTGTCCCAACAGACGTGCAGACCTGATCACATTCACCTCGAGTATGCTGCAACATACACTCCCATACACAAACCATCTCATGTACACAGTGTTATTGCTGCATTCCGTGTTCTGAGAATGTCCATACCCCCCCATGCTATCACACACCCACCACCATGTTTCACTGTTGTTATTCAGTTTTATTCTAGTATAAAATGTATAGTGGGGAGGTGGTAGCTTAGTGGTTAAGGCGTTGGACTCTAGACCGGAAGATCGCAGGTTCAAGTCCCACCACCAGCATTCTCAATATGCCACTAGTGGACCCTTGAGCAAGGCCCTTAACCCTCAGCTGCTCAGTTGTAAGTCGCTCTGGATAAGGGCGTCTGCCAAATGCCGTACATGTAAAATGCTGTTTTATTTTTGCTATACTGTGGTACTCGGCTAACGTCCGTTTCTGCTAATGCCGTTTGCCCCAGTTAACCTGCCCGGCAGCATCGCGTCGGTGTCATGACCAAGGGTTCCCCACTGTCTCCCCAGGACACTCGGTCAGTCAAGGGCACATTTATTGTAAAACAGAGATCCATTTGTGAACAATAGATTACGTTATTTAGTGCTTTTATTTACTTTACAGAAGTGTACATACAGTATAGTGTATTTAAAGTACTGTATACATAGATTTTTCAGTTCATTTCAATGTAATTTAACTAAACGTGTTCATGCGTAGCAATATTTATAATTATTATAAATGTATATTTATAAATAAATACATTTATGTCGCTCATGGCATCATGTCACGCTCATGTCATAAAAAGTGACAAATCACACTTAATACTCGTTCGGATGTTTTTGGCGGTTGTGGAATGAGACTTTTTTTCCTCTTGGCTGTGGGTTTTGCATTCCAAGACCATTTTTGCCAAATCACGTGTGAATGGCAGCATTATGACTGCTGGTTTTATGTGAGGCCAGCAAAGGTGGGAGGAGCTACACCCTCCAGAGTGGTTAAGGCACTTGGCTGCTGATCAGAGGGTCATGGGTTCGTGCACCAGTATCGCCAAGTTGCCACTCCTGGGTCCTTGAGCAAGGCCCTTTACCCTCTGTGCCATACGGGGTGCTGTATCATGGAGCTGGAGCCCAGATTCCAAACAAGCTGGGATAGTCGAGGAAAGAATTTCACTGTGCTGTAATGTATATGTGACAAAGTCTCTTCCAGACCAAATGCAAACCCCAAACCTAAAATATCTTTGCACGTGTGCGACAAGCTGCGCACCGACAGGGTGTTTAGTACGGTGGGAAACATCGAGACCCCCACAAGATCCCACCTTACTCCAGAGATGAACGTGTAAACTGCAAACAAGCCAATTTAGTTGTGTTTCTTTTTTTATTTTAAAAAGACTGCTGACTTGCCATGTATGCAAGGTGATTTTGGAAGTTATTTTGTTTTTGTTTTTTTACATTTGTTTATTACTTATTTGGTTTTATCTTATTTAATAGAAAAAACATTCCCTTATTCGTTTTCTAATAGGCTAAACAGTGTATTATTTACTTTCTTCCACGACACAGTTTTCCATTTTTTTCCCCCATCCTATATGGCATGGTGTGCTTTAATTCGTTGTATTAATAAAAGTTCGCTGTTTCATTGGATTGTTTTTTTTTTCCCTCTGTATTATTCAAGCATTGACGCAGAATTGTCTCTAATTCGAAAGTGAAAGTGAAATGCGCACGGACGTAGGCTATTTAAAAGCGATGGAAAAGAGGCAAACTCCAACCAACGGCCACAACCCCGGTGATACCCGTGCTGTCACGTGTCCTATTCTATTCTAGGGATGTAATGATATGAAAATTTCATATCACGATCATAGTGACCAAAGTTATCACGGTTATCAATGTAATCACGGTTTTGTTCAAATGAGATGAAAAAATAGAACTGATACACACACTGAAAACATTTTAATATGTTTTATACTTAAAGATCAACCAGCAATTATATTTGTACTTTTTAAAGCATGAATTAATATATAATATTAATATTAATTAATGTTGGCATATACAAACACCAATTGCACACAAGTAAACCAATGTGCATGTAACAACAATATCATGTGTAAACAAATCAAATGCACAGCAATGAATGTATGTCTGTACTTCCCTTCATTAATGTTTTTTTTTTCCACACAATTGCACACTAGGTGGCAGTGGTGCTCTCATTGTCGGAGCATGCGCCAGGAGTAATATGACGACAAAAAATACGATGCAAGTAGAGCTTGGATTCACTGTGACTAGCAGCAGACTGCATGAAGGCAAATAAATTCATCGTAAATGTACCTTAATACCGTAAACAAACATGCTGCTTCGTGAATGCTGCTTTTTCTTCGCAAAAGCTTTGCGTTAATTAGAAGTGAGATAACGAAATATTTAATCTCTAATATTTTGTGTCCAAATATTTGCCCAAGTTAGTTTTGGTATTGTGGTAAAATGGCTTTTAAAGTGCTAATGATAATTAAAGTGTAAGCAATAATACAAACCTCCAGGAACATTTTATCATGGTTTACTATTAGAACTGAGAAGATTCACCTTTGTTCCAAGTCGCATCAATTTGGTGATCTTCCATTTCACTGCAATCATACGGCCTTAAACTCTTCCCCATCATTTCAATAACTTTCATTTCCTGATTTTTAGGGAAAATTGTAATAATTTTTTTTAGATGCATTTTACTTTACTGCTTAAAAAAAAAAAAGAAAAATGACCAGAGCCTTTCTAATTTAATTTGCAGACGTCTCAGTGTGGATTTCATTAGGCGTACACCTGCGATAACAGTCTGCGAGGTTAAATTGCAGAGCACAGTGTGGTGATATAATCATTGCCGGGATTATATTGTGTGCGCGAACACGCAAGCCAATTCTGTTGATTTAAAAAAAGAGGGAAAAGGTTGGAAATTCTTGGCAAATTTAGTTTTCTCCAGCGCTAAATACCGTGCTTAAAACATTTCAATCGGCAGTTTGATGAATGAAGCGTCATTAAGTGTGATTTGTACGATTTTGCACCCGACTATCGACCGGTTTGTGTGTTATCATCAGTAGAAGTGTGTTTGGGGAGGGAGGGTTTTTTTTTTTTTTTTTTTTTGCTTTTCTTTTGTAATTATATCACCATGGTTTTTTTTCACTGGCATGCAGGTCTAATTGGGTGCGTCCGTGGAACTTCTCTGCAAGGTGGCTTGAGAAAAGACTTTTTTTTTTCCTT
>JACRUU010000021.1:6818376-6828376 GCA_030449085.1 Kryptopterus vitreolus
GTGGGCCTGTTGTGGGAGAATAGTTATTCAATGATCTTTAAAATGATATAAATGTATTTATATATAAAACAAAAATACTAGACAAACCTAAATTCTTTACTAAATAAATGTTAAGAATCTACTGCAGAAAACAAGAATATCAACGTAAATGAAAATCAACGATATACAGGCACAAGGTCGGGAGCGACTTAAATATTGTCTTGGATTGGAGAAAATAGCATATTTATGCATAAACGGGAGTGGGATAAAACTTAAATATTGCGGGCAGGAACGGGACAGAACTTTGCAGGAGCCGGTCTCCAGAGCTCCACAGCACTCAAGTTTAGCGGGTGATGCATCAGTAATAAGGGTCGCAGGAAACCCAGATGTTAAATTTGCCTCGATGAATTTTTGTAATCAAATTACTCGATGAATCGTTACATCTCTAGTAGGTCATCTTAATAAGTACCACATTGTTGATCTGGCCACACACGATGTATTGTTTGTTTATTTATTTATTATTTTTTTAAATAGGCCTAATGATGCCTAATGACTTTACTGGCACTGAGAGGTCTTTGCACATCATATTGACAGAACAAAAAAAAAGAAAGGAGGGAGGACAGCGACAGTGCTGAAATGCAATTCATTTTTATTATATATACTATAGCGCCTTTAATAAAGGACATCGTCTCAGACGTGGACGGAATGATCCTGAATTCAAGCTGGGAGTCTGTATTAGGAACTCTGTTATAGTGGAGTCGGCCTCATCGTGTTTGCAGGGCTCACACTGCATCGAGAATCGTGTGTAAAGGTTGCGCTTGATGTTGCAGTTAACCTCAGCCTGTGCCTTGTGTGTGGAAGGAGAGAGTGCGCGTGTGAGAGAGCGAGCAAGAGATATAGCACGCCTCTGTGGTTTGTATCTGCATGTGTGTATGCGAGTTTGTGATTTGTGTGTGAAAGGGTGTGTGTGTGTGTGAAAGGGTGCGTATAGTTCTTCCTAATTAACCTTAGTAGCAGCCCTGGATTAGCAGATCGAGTGTGTTTTGTAATGAGGAGAAAAGTGTTTGAGCGTTTATCAGGGAGAATTGGGTATGTGCCGAGTTCGGAGGTCGGCTCAAGCGAGTGATTGATGAAGAGCGGAACTGTGGGACAGAGGTGGAGGTGACGAGGTCGGCGGCGTATATCGATCAGGTTTAGAGCTGTGTGTGTGTGTGTTTTAACATTTCCAATTCTCTGTGAATTTCATAGGTAAAAGTTTAGAGTGTATCGATTTTCCTCCCCACTGATGTTGAAGGTATATAAGTGGAAACTTTGTGTGTTTGTGTTACAGGATGAGGATGTGAACCGGACACTGGAGGGCGGGAGAAAACCCCTGCACTACGCGGCGGACTGCGGCCAGGTCGAGATGGTGGAGTTCCTGTTGTCTAAAGGAGCAGACGCGAACGTAAGCACTCCTCACGAGTTCTCGTTCGCCTCGGCATGGTCCTTCTTTCTCGGCACCGTTTCCTTCTTTACTTTTTGACCTTCGCACAAAACAGAGGAGTCTTTGTGTCTCCTGAACGTGTCTTCCTGTTTAACACGCACACACCGGTTCATGTTTGTTTATTGTCAAGTGTGTCTCTCTCTCCCGCTTCCCCTCTCTCTCTTCCCCTCTCTCTGGTCCTTTCTCAGGCTCCGGATAAACACGGTATCACTCCGCTGCTGTCTGCCACTTACGAGGGTCATGCGGCCTGCGTCAGAATCCTGCTAGAGAAGGTACGGACACATCTCGGTGTCAGATTCTAACACACACGTGCGATGAGGCTCGTGTAGAGTATTTGTAGTATTAGTTGATGAGAGAGCAGACGTCCGTTCTGGATGTGGTGTTTGTGCTTTGCCTTGAATACACAGACTTCTTACCGTATGTGAGAATGTAATGGCGTACGGTTACACACACATGCATACATACACACATTTCCTTTTCTATGCCTCCCTTCTTGCACAAATCCGTACAAATAAGTGTAGTTATAACGATAGGGATTCGAAACACTCCCTTCCTTACATATATACAACTGCTGAGAAAAACTTTAATAAAAGCCTAAAACTTGTACATGTAATAACGCCTGCTTGGTGTATATAGCTTCTATATCTTATTGTGTGTGTGTGTGTGTGCGTATGTATATGTATGTGTGCGTGTATTTTTGTATATATAGATATAGATTTATAGATATAGATCTGTGTGTATACACACACACACACACACACACACACACACAGTGTTGGGGAGCAACTAGTTACATGTAATGGTGTTACAAAATAAAAGTAACAGTAATGCTGTAAGTAGTTACAGCAAATAGACATGTAAAAAAAAAACATGTTGAAGATAACAAATTCCAACGACCACCATGTGTGTGTGTGTATATATATATATATATATATATATATATATATATATATATATATATATATATATATGTATATATATGTATATATATATGTATATATATATATATATATATATATATATATATATATATATATATATATATATATATATAAACATACATACATGCATACATATGTGTGCACACACACACTTGTATGTTTAAAATAAATGGATTATTTATGCAAGTTAAAAATATACATTAGTTTGGTGTGTAATTTAGTTGACAACCCAGATTCGTAGATCTATTTTAGAATAGCATCATCTCATTCCCGATGGTTTGTAGTCAAATATAAACGAGCGATCTGCAGATTGAAACACTGAGAGATAAGAGGAGGAAGAACCAGACTTTTCTGAGCCCATAAGTCTTCAGTGACTATAACCGTGGCGAGAAACGAACCTCGGAATACATCACGACCTCACCTTTAAAGTTTTGAGCACACTGAAGCTTTTCTGATCGCTCATGGTTTTAGGATTCTTCTATGGTTCTAACTGGACCTTTCGAGACAGCTCAAAGCTCCAACCCACTTAATGAATGCTCGTTTTTGTTTTCCACACCACCTCATTTGTTGTCCGTTGTGGGTGTCACCAGAGGCTCTTCAATGCGTGTGATTTTCGGCATTGCTTCTCCGGCCTCGTGATTGGCTGATGCGTGAAAGTACAGCTGTTCCCGATAAAGTGGATTGGTGTGTGTATCCTGTAGCAGGATGATGATGATGATGAATAGAAATGCTAAACGATCCTCAGTCTGCTTTTACATTATGCATGGCGTCTATTTTTCTGTCAGTAGATCATCATAAAGACCGAGGATTCAGCGGGGACGTGATTGTGTCGTGCATACCAATGCGCCTCTTTCTCTTTCCGCACACATACACACGTTGACCCATGCCATAAAAAAACAGTTTAACTTGTTTTATCATCACGATTAATTATATCGGCTCCTGTGAGATTCGATGCCGTGTAATGAGACTATTTAATTTTTGATCATTGATCAGTGTCGTGATCAATGTGTGTGTGTGTGTGTGTGTGTGTGTGTGTGTGTGTGTGTGTGTGTGTGTGTGTGTGTGTGTGTGTGTGTGTGTGTGTGTGTGTGTGTGTGTATATGTATGTATGTATATATGTATATATGTATATATATATATATATATATATATATATATATATATATATATATATATATATATATATAATGCAAAGGGCATTAAAATAGTGTAGGTCCACACACCTAGTCGTAGATCTTCTCATGGTCACTTTCTAGCATCGAGGAGTTAAAACAGGTTTCGCAGATCGAAACTGATTGAATAGATCAAAGTAACCCGATTTTCATTATGCATTTTGTATATATGGTTGGTAGCATTCTTGCTAAAATGTGAATTGCGATTTTTCGCTGGAAATTGAGGTCACGATTCTCTCACACAATTGTCATATTTTTCCAACAACAATTTCCTGCACGCACGTACAAAAAGTGCTGGAGTAACAAAAATAATCGGCCAATAACTATTAAATAAATTCCAATAACGTGTGAACGTAGCATGATCTACTATACTATACTTCAGCGCCACTCTGCAGTGGCTGTTCCCAAACACTGTTTGGCGGTGGTGCGTTGAGTTAATTCATTGGTGTTTTTGGGGTTCTGCTGTGGTGAATTTTTGCAATGACAGGAATTAGCTAGCGGTCTGTGTAAAATGGCGATGATGAATCATAGAGGTGTCGTTATTTTCTCACTTCTTCGATGATCCTTTCGGCCGCATGGTCCACGTCCATGCTTTGTTTCTTCACTATGGACTTTAAAAATGGCGGTACATAGGAATACCCCGGGAAACGTACGATGCTACACTGGAAATATGCTGACCAATCACAGACCTTGTGCTTTTTTGGCTTTTTTTGGCACACCTGAACTTGGCGAATCACAACCCCGTATTCAAACCTCCAGCCAATCCCAATCAATTATCCACACCTGAATTTAGCGAATCACAATCCAGCTCAAAACTTCCAGCCAGTCCCAATCCACTATTCAGTAGCGCCTTTCTGCTGTACCGCTATTATCTGTGTTTTAATGCATGTCGACGTATTCTGCCTTTCAGTTGCAGAGCTCTTGCACTCGTCGTGTGCTCACACCGCACTGCAGATCACTGTGTATTTATTAGACACATGAAGTATCATCTTATCCTTACAGTAAAATGAAGGTCATGATGATGATGATGGACTCTGTGCTCATCCGCAGGCTGATTTGAATTGTACTGGAGTATGCAGACAGCGTTCGCGTGTTTTGCGTGTGACTGTATGTTTTGTGATATCCGTGTGTACAGGGTGCTGATAAGGACAGAAAGGGACCAGACGGACTGAGCGCGCTCGAGGCAGCAGAGACCGAAGACATTAAAGCCCTGCTGAAATGAAGCTCGGCTCATCGGCCTGCAGCTCCGAGGTGCAGACAGACAATTGGCTGCCACCAAACAGATCTCACACATACACACACACAGTTACACTTCTTCACCTCTGGCTGGTGGCTGCCTCATTGTCTTCTGGGTTTTCTTCTTGTGTTCCACATTTCCTTTTTTTTTTTTTTTTAATCGTTGTTATTAATATAATTATTGTTATTCTGGGGGAGCGGGTGTACGACTTCTCTGCTAGTGTATTGGAATTATCGAGCCTCTCAATCCGATTCAGAAAGTGTGAGGAAGCTGATCATCTCCACCCCTGTGTACCACTAAACCAACACACACTCACACACAGACACACTGAGCACTTATTTGCCGATCGAAGCTTCCTCGCGTTGCAGCCAAGCGACCTCGATGTAAATGTGTTTTTGTACTGTACCACTGAAAGACGGCCGGTTTTAAAAACGACTCGGTCAAGAGCAACGCACAGAAGTAAATATAAACCCTCAGTTGTAAACACAAACTACTTTCTGTAAAGAAAATAATAATAACAGTAATTCGACATTGTAAATGTTAATTAGATTCCCATATTTTGTCTTCATGAGCTTTTTTAATGACGGCTTATAAAAAAAAAAATATCTTGAAACCAGATCATGTGATCCTTCACTCCTGCTTCTGCCTGCTCTCTCTCTCTCAGCTTCACTCTAGATATTATGGGTTACAGGGGGTGCAAAAAGGTTCCATGTTTTGTTGCAGTAGTGTGTGTGTGTGTGTGTGTGTGCGCGCGAAAGAAAGGAACCAAATCCTATGCTTCTCCCGACTGCATGCCTCTTTTCCTACACTTGGAGAAAACCCCAATGCTGTGCTTTTCTCTCTTTTTTTCCCTCCATTCTTTGAAGTTGCAAATTCAACCATGAAACAAAAAAGAAAGCGATTAAAGCTTTGTATTTGGCTTTGTTGTGAGAACGATTGTTAAGAAAAATGAATAAAAAGTTTCCATTTGAACGCATTGCTTTCATCTATTTATTGACCAATCAGCCGCCCGAATGTCTGAGATCGAATGTGTGCGAGTTATATTGACACTATAGACACTTCTCGACATCGTCTCGATTGTGATCATGAGCTTAGTAAACGTTAAAAGCTAGTAAACAAATCAAACGCTATCTCGGATAATATCGACAGTATAATTGTGTGTGTGTGTGTGTGTGTGTGTGTGTGTGTGGACACCTCCATAATAAAATATTGTTTGTCACATATACACACATCCCAGCTTGTTTTTGGAAGCTGGGGTCAGACATGATACAGCTCCCCCTGGAGCACAGAGGGTTAAAGGCCTTGCTCAAGGACCTAAGGATGGCAGATTGGCAACACCAGGACTTGAACCCCCGACCTTCTGATCAGTAGTCCAGCGCCTTATCTGAGCCACATCCCCCTCCCTCCCTCCCTCCCTCGCCATCTGATTGGTATGTGCTTATTTTTGAACATCCTGTTTGCTGTTATAACTAGACTTTGTGGAGATTCATTCAGCTTCCGGATTGTTCAGATTCATTTCAAGCTCCGGTTCCGATATCGGATCGTTTTACGCGTCTACTCAGAAAGAAATGAAATGACCGAACTGGTTTAAAGTCAGGCACTGGTGTAGGCGTTGTGAGGAGGCTGGAGATCCAAATAGGTTTAAGAGTTCTCTAGTTGCAGATCTTGGAAAGCATGAGTTAAGTAAGAAGTTAATTTGACCACATTCGAAAGACGACTGATAAAATTGTCCACCTTCAGCTTTTGCGTAAGAGTTTTGGGCGGAGTTTGCCTTTTAACGTCATTCGACGCGAAGGAATTTGATAGAAGCGAAAATAATTGACCTTGGTCTCACCACAACACCATTGGATTTGTCATTAGCATTTTCCAAAGTAACTAATTTAATTACCCCCCCCCCTCAGTAACTGTAACAAATTACTGTTACTATTACTGTATTAATGAAATTACGGGAAAATAACTCTCCGAAAGCAGGCCTTTGATTACACACAAGGTGACCTTGAGGCGACCTTGACCCGGTTACTAAATTCTAGTTACAATGCCTAACCACCATGCTAAACATTTTTTCCTTGAGAAGTATAAGTGAATCACAATCCGGTACTCAAACCTCCAGCCAATCACAATCCACTATTCAATAGTGACTTTGTACTGAAAACCCCATGCTAACATTAATCCTTGAGAAGTCGTGCATAATTTTCCTGACTTAGACGCAGGTTTTGGATGCAGGTGATGCGAGCAGTGTGGAGTAAAGATCACACTGCAATGTCTAGACATCTCGTCTGGGATGTAGCGTGTGATGAGGTATAGCTCACAGTGTCTAGTGTCTACCAGGATGAATGAAGAGTGGTAACCCAGTGACAAGGTTCTGATTGCTCAAGGCTAGTTGGTGTGTGTGTGTGTGTGTGTGTGTGTGTGTGTGTTAACGTCACACATTTTCCTTTCCTTTGTTCCTTTCGCACCAGAGCGGGCAGATGGTTCGGAAAAACAAAGTAAGACAATGCTCACAAAAAAAGGAGAAAAAAAAACACACAATCCGCAACACAATGGTGGTGTATTTTCTCAAATCAGAACAATTATGTAATAAAATGGTTTTGTTGGTTTTTTTTTTTTTGTTTGGTTGGTTGTTTGTTTGTTTGTTTTTTCCTCCCTCAGTACCTCCACATGTCCCAGACCCTTTACAAGCGCTCCAGTTGGCATGCAAGGAAGCGACGAGGAACACAATTTGCTCCGTTCTCCGCATTCACCGCAGCACCGAATGGAGTCGGAAAATGCTGTTCCATTGTTTTCATGTCTTCCGTTGATGATAGACGGGAGCGAGTGTGTGTTTTTCTTTGTCACCTCATTGGTTCCCGCGCTCTCAGGATCAAGAATCACAGCTAAACACTCGGTATGCGGCTTTCTGTCTACTTGTGTACACGTTTCTATCTCCTGGACTTCTACCTTTCCATGTACTGCCCCCTGCTGGATGATGCGAGATCGCTACCCGATGAAGTTTTACATACTTTATCGAGGATCTTCGCATATCCAAGCTTGTTTGGATGCTGCAGTCCAGAGCGCAGGGGTCGGTCACGATACGGCGTCCCTGGAGGACAGGGGGTTATGGGCCTTGCTCAAGGGTAGCGATACCCGAGACTCGAACCCAACCCACCTTCCGATTATTGCCTTAAACCCCTGAGCTACATCCCTCCAACCCATTACGAATCCATTCAGGATTTGTACATTTTATCTCACACACATATCTCAAATATCTCCGTAAATAAAATGATTGTTTTTGTTTAATTCAAGCCCAGGTGCTATTAAAAAGTCTAATGGTGCTATACTGTGTGCTACCATGTGTGCGATTTCAGAAGGAGGTCACCAGAGACACCATTGCGGAGGTCCGGTGGCAAAAAATGAAACCAAATGCCGCCTTGAAAAGCAGATTTCCAGGAGGACACAGTGGCTGTGCAAAGGGGACTCTTTTCAAGTAGGTATGCGTGTAAACGTAGATAAATAAAGACCGTGCGTGTTAACAGAGCTCGTCTTGAAACTTTTTGATATTACCTTATATATCATCACTATTTCAGAGTCTCAGCCCAGTACAGTGAGGAGCCGCAGACGGTCTGTCTGAGTGCCCATACTCCAGATAGGATTGTCAGCTGCGCTAATTAGTACTGTCTCTCTATCTCTCTCTCACACACACACACACACACACACCTTTTCCATTCTGTAGTCTCCTCCAGTTGCTACGGCGACTCTATGCAGCACAAGGCTGGCTCTAAAATTGAGCTTAATGAAGTGTCGCGTCTGAATTATTCAGATGATGTTGATGATTATAAGTCTTTGTAGTCGTGCTCTATTCTGTCTCTTTGTCACCCTAATTCTAGAAGGAAGCCGGGTGAGTTTATACATGTGTGTATTTGTGTGAGAGCGAAAGAAAGAGAGATAGAAAGATGTTAGATGCTGCAACAGAGATGCAACGAGAAAATCGCAGAGGACCATGCCAGATTCTAAATGAATTTGGAAAAGCACACACACACACACACACACACACACACAGGGACAGCAGGGAGGGATGTTTATTCAACTCCATCAGTCCGAATTCTATGAGATCTATGATATTTGCTGACCTCCTTAAATTATTTCTAACAGGTATTTACAGGACACACTATGGCAATGTGTCTCTTATGAAAGGGAATTGGGACAAGAACTCTGTTTGACCAGACGGAGAGGGAGGAGGAAAAAAAAAAAAAAACACCTTTTAGTCTCTAAATGAAGTGTATTAACCCCAGTGCCAAATATACAGTACCGTGCAAAAGTTTTAGGCCGGTGTGAAAAAAAATGCTGTAAACAAAGAATGCTTTCAAAAATGGAAGTGTTAATTATTTACTTTCATCAAATGCAGGAAATGCAGTGAATGAAGAAAAGAGAAATGGAAATGAAATCTATTTTTTTTGGTGTGAACACACTTTACCTTCAAAACAGCAGCAATACTTCTAGGTACGCCTACATGCAGTGTTTATGAAGGAATTCGGCTGGTAGGTTGTTCCATCTTGGAGAAGTAAACACAGATCTTCTGTGGATGTAGACTCACATCCTTCTGTCTCTTCATGGAATCTCACACACACCATGATGTTGAGATCGGGGCTCTGTGGGGATCGTGCACATCACTTCCACTCCTACTTCTTCAAAATAGTTACTCACACCAAATATAGATTTGATTTTGATTTTTCTTTTAAAATGACAAAAATAAACAATCATTAGTTATATTCATTCATTCATTCATTCATCTTCTACCACTTTATCCGTCTTCTCTCGGGTCACGGGGAGTCTGTGTCTATCTCAGGCGTCTGTGGGCATTAAGGCAGGATACACCCTGGATGGAATGCCAACCCATCGCAGTGCACACACACTCACACATTCACACACTAGGGACAATTTTCCAAGGTGCCAATCAACCTACCGTGCATGTTTTTGGACCAGGGGTAAACCGGAGAAAAAACTCCACACACACATGGCTGAGACGGGAATCGAACCCGGAACCTGGCGGTGTAAAGCAAACGTGTTAACCACTAAACCACCGTACTGTATATTATTATATAAATGCTATATAACAAGAACAATAATAATAACGCTATAGTGCCACACACACAATATTTGGCGATACCAGGACTCGAACCCCTAACCTTACGATCAGTAACTCATCACCTTA
>JACRUU010000021.1:6833376-6943376 GCA_030449085.1 Kryptopterus vitreolus
TGTGGAATCGAATGTTTTTATAAATCCCTCTATAATCTCTGTTTTATTTGTTTTTAGAGTTATTTGTTAAGAGTATTTAGAGTTAAGTGTTATTAAGACACTGTACCAAAAAAAATACTTCACATCCTCTCCCGGGGTGTTTTTTTTTTTTTGTTTTTTTTTTTTTTTTTTTTTTTTAAAGAGGGAAGTAAAACTACTCCGAATCTCAATCACATGACGTGTGAAGTGATACCCGGGCCCAAGGCGTCCCCGCACCTCTCTGATCCTTCTCACATCATTCATTACAATAAATCAACAATTAATGATGTTTAAAACACAGACATGTTCGTGTGACCACGTCTACTGAAAACTTAGAGGAGGAAAAAAGAACGCTAACCCGCTTTTCTTTTCTTTTTCGGATCATTGAAGAACCTTGGCACTGTGAAATCCCTTTCAAGGTTTTCTAGAGGAATCTTTTCGGTAAGCTTTGAGAGATTGCATCATTCTTATGGTCTGTTTTTACGTAACAGGAAAACATGTAAATGAGGGGTAAATGAGTTTGAGCATATTCATAAAAAAGGTCAGTGGCTTTGGGGAGTAACTAGCTGCGTAATTTAATCACACACTGAAATGTAACAGTGATTTGTTAACGTTACAATTCCCGGTTAACATCCGCAACTCGGAATCATTATTCTGATTTAAAGCTGCAAACCGAACTTATTCCGAATAGCATGTTCTGCATGGTTACTGTTTATACATTAGACCAATCCGTAATTGTTTTATTGTTTATTGTTGTTTGTTGTTTTGCGGATTGCTCGTTGATGTACGGTGACCTTGAGTCATTTGAAAGGCGCCTTAAATAAAATGTATTATTCATTCATTCATTCATCTTCTACCGCTTTATACGATCTTCCCTCGGGTCACGGGGAGTCTGTGCCTATCTCAGACGTATATGGGCATTAAGTCAGGATACACCCTGGATGGAATGCCAACCCATCGCAGGACACACTCACACAAACACACATTCATACACTAGGGACAATTTTCCAAGGTGCCAATCAACCTACCGTGCCTGTTTTTGGACCTGGAGGAACCCGGAGAAAAACCACAGGGATAAGACATGGGGAAAACATGCAAACTCCACACACACATGGTGGAGGTGGGAATCGACCCTGGAGGTGTGAGGCGAACATGCCTAACCACTAAACCACTATTATTATTATTATTATTATAGCAGCACATATTGGTGGAATGTAAGGTGTCCAATTTGGTATGTCTGCATTGTTTTGTGACTGTATTATTATTTAATATCTCTGTTTTTGCAGTGCAAATGGAGTAGCAGTGAGAAATCCAGTGAGAAAACAGAGTTATTTATCTTCCACAGGTTTGTTTACTTCACTTACTTCAGTCTGTGGGTGTCTCTGGGCACCTGGCATTTCCTTTCATAGGTCACTATAGCAGGCATTGAACTGTAAAGTGCAAGTTCTCTTGTTCCTTCTTTCGTTTGCTAATACTTGAGTGAGTGCAGCCGCTTCAGTGTCTCTTTCTTCTGCGCGTTCTTCTTCTCCGCTGTGCAGTGAGTGATCAGCTCAATGCTAACCTGCATACCAGTGTATTATGTCTCAGTATTGTATAATGTAATTGCACGTGGACTTGATAACGCAGGCGTGGGTGATGTAGAGGTGATGAACGCGGGGCATTATAATAGTGTGAGGCCTGGTGTAACACCTAGCCGAGTTTCTTTATGATAGAAATTAATTACATGAATCTATACAGAGTCTCTAATAATAATAATAACGATTTAGCCATTGTAGTTAAGTTGTACTGATAAGTTTTTTTTTTCTCGTCCAGTTTGTCTTGTGTCATTTATCAGAATCCCAGGATACACCATAGACCTTCCACTACATGCAAATCTCATCCATGGAGCTCAGTACGGTCTATTGGAAATGTGTAAAATAGCTGCTTCACTCTGGATGGAACTGGAACTGGATGTTACTATGTTTATGAGTGTTTATAAGCAGCATATTCATTTAGATACAGCTAGCAAATGCAGGCTACATGTGTGTTTAGTCGCTTTGAACTCACTTCTGAACTTACAGCCAATCACTATTCACACCTGAGCTTTTTTTCCAGCCAATCACAAACGAATATTCACACACACATACACACATACACACACACACACACACACACACACACACTTCTTTTCAGCCAATCACAATCCAATATTCACACACACACATCTTTTCAGCTAATCACAATCCACTACTCACACCAGAATTTCTTGTCAGCCAATCACAAGCCACTATTCACACGCGCACTTCTTTTCAGCCAATCACAATCCACTATTCACACATGAGCTTTTTTCAGCCAATCACAATCCAATATTCACACACACACTTCTTTTCAGCCAATCACAATCCACTATTCACACATGAGCTTTTTTTCAGCCAATCACAATCCAATATTCACACACACACATCTTTTCAGCCAATCACAATACACTATTCACACCAGAATTTCTTGCCAGCCAATCACAAGCCAATATTCACACACACACTTCTTTTTAGCCAATCACTATTCACGCCAGAATTTCTTTTCAGCCAAATCACAAGCCACTATTTACACTTGAGCTTTATTCAGCTAATCACAATCCAATCTTCATACGTACACTTCTTTTCAACCAATCACAATCCACTATTCACCCCTGAATTTCTTTCCAGCTAATCACAATCCACTATTCACACCTGAACTTCTTCTAGCCAATCACAATCCAGTATTCTCACTGACTAGGGGGATATAGTGTTCTATAAGTGTTTCCTACACCTGCGTGAATTACGTGTCCATTTTAATAAGCAAGCCCTTGACTAAGTACTAACTCATCTGTGTGGTCTTGCCTGGAGCTCGGAGTGAAGCATGCAGATGAGGAAATGCATTAAAACAGTTCATTAAGAGATTTAAATAATAATGGTGTGCAGTATGGCGTGACGAGCGCTGAGTGATCTGTGTGCTTGCAAGGAACTGCCTTTTGTAATTAGCATGTGGCAGAAACCTTCTGCATCCTGCTTTCCATTTCAAATTTAAATCTAATTAACTTTATCCATCAGCTAACTCTGTCCACAGAAACACGTTACCAGATCGGGGTTTGGTAACAGACACCCACACTCAAATAGAGGAAGAGTGCGAGCAGAAGATAAATATCTGTCTCTTGTTTTGCCTTTCAGTGTCATCTGCTCTCCGATCATCTCCCACTACTGACTCTTCTTCTGTCTACTCATTTCATCCTCATGTTCCCTTCTCACGTTCTCCTTGGAGCAGCATTTGACTTCCAGATTTCATTATAGATTATAACTAGGGAGATTAAATTGGAATATATTTGCAATTTCAATAAAAAAAAAAAACAACATATAAGCACTGTGGCCAAAAGTATTGGAACATTCATTCATTCATCTTCTACCTCTATATCTGATCTTTCCTCGGGTCACGGGGAGTCTGTGCCTATCTCAGGCGTCTATGGACATTAAGGCAGGATACACCCTGGATGGAATGCCAACCCAATACAGGACACACACACACACACACACATTCACACACACATTCATACACTAGGGACAATTTTTCCAAGGTGTCAATCAACCTACTGTGCATGTTTTTGGACCGGGGGAAACCGGAGAACCCGGAGAAAAAAACTCCCGAGGCACGGGGCGAACATGCAAACTCCACACACACATGGCCGAGACGGGAATCGAACCCGGACCCTGGCAGTGTGAGGCAAACGTACTAAACACTAAGCCACCGTGCCCCCTAGTATGGGAACATCCATGATAAAAAATACTTTTAGCCATATATGCATTTTTTTTCCATTATCACAAAGTTGAAGACACAATTGTATAGGAGGTCTTTGGATGCTCTAGTCTGCCATTTTCCCTTCACTTGAACCAGGAGGGCAATACCCCTGTGCACAAATCCAGCTTCATGAAGATCTGCTTTCTGTGGTTTGGAGTGGAAAGTTCTCCAGCTATGGAGATCCAAACCTGCTGAACACCTTTTTTTTTGGACATCTTCCCAGAAGAATGGAGGCTAAATGTGTTCAAAAAGCAAACACCAATCTTCTGATCAGAGATATAACCAGTGTTGGGAAGGTTAGTTTGGAAATGTAATACATTACAAATTACAAATGACCCTATTCCAAACTTTTTAATTACTTCATAAACATAAAGTAACTGGTTTACATTTGATTACTTTTTGATGACTTTCATTTGTCCACTAGGTGGCACTAAATGAAAATAACATCTTAAGTTGTTATTTAAGCAAATTGTTGACTGAATTTTTAGTCGAGCAGGTATGTGTGTGTGTGTGTGTGTGTGTGTGTGTGTGTGTGTGTGTGTGTGGTTAGGCGGGGTTCCTTGGGATTTGTAATCTTTAACATTTTCGAAAGTATGTGTAATTTAATTGAATGAATTACTGTTACTTTTATTTTGTAATTAAATCACGTAACGTCGTTACATGTAACTAGTTTCTCCCCAAACCTAGATAGAACACTCATACGAGCTATAACATTTATAACAATATAACTTATAAAAATCCGCTTGATCCTGAAACAGTAGCTGAATATAAATACGGCTCTAGATCACCTGCAGTAGTGTAGTGTGTAGTTTGTCGTGTGTCCTGTACTGTAAGCTGAAGTGATTATGGCATACAGGAGGGTACACTGAGACACACACGGGAGTGGTTTGGGTTTCCCGATGCTTCTGATGTCAAGACGCAGGTGCCTCATTAATGTCTCCTGACTGAAACCAGTCCAGAGATGATGGAGTCATTGTGAAGCTAATCATCTCTTATTAAAGGAAAAGGCCAGTGAATTAATGTGTCCGGGGTCGAAATTGAGTCGCATTATTAATCAAGGGTATGTATGTGTGTGTGTGTGTGTGTGTGTGTGTGTGTGTGTGTGTGTGTGTGCTTGTGAAGAAAATTGCAGCAACATAAGTCCTACAGACAGCAATTCCAGGGACAATTCACTTTCTCTCTCTCTCTCTCTCTCTCTCTCTCTCTCTCTCTCTCTCTCTCTCTCTCCTCTCTCTCATCTCTCTCTCTCTCTCTCTCTCTCTCTCTCTCTCTCTCTCTCTCTCTCTCTCTCTCTCTCTCTCTCTCGCGCGCTCTCTTACTCAATGGGATATAGGCCTTGGGATATAGGGGCCACACAGGACCAGCCTGGTGATGTATAGTGGTCCAGACACACACATATACATACACACACACATTGATTAAGAACAATTCAGTTTTGTGAATAAATACACACTTCATTCCGGTATGTTTGAAGAAAGTCCCTTGTTCCTGTTCTATTTATTTATTTATTACATTTATTTATTTATTTTCTGGAGCCTATTATTATTGTGTTGTTGAAGTCATTGTTCATGTTAACGAGAAGCATGTAGGGTTGTAAATGGCTGTTATAATGCAAAAAAAACAAAAAAAAAGCCCTGTTTTTGCATCTCATTAAGTGCAAACTCTCACTTTATTTCTCCATCCGCATCCAAGCGTTAGCAGATATCCAATCTTCTGTGGCACAAATCACAGTACCCGCACAGTTAAAATCTGGATGACGGGAACATGTTTATTTACAAAACAAAAAAGGAAAGCCTGAGATTCATCAGGATTAAAGAAAGTGGATGTTCTTTACAGCCTGATTAAATTTTTTCCCCCCTCAAATCAAATAAGCAGCGTCTCCGAGTGACGGCAAAATGAAACAAAAACCCACAATTCTCCACGTCCTCCACTTGCTGATGCATTACCCACTTTAGATTGCTTTTTTTCTTCTTCTTCTTCTTTTATTTTTTTTAGTGGGCTGGGAAATGTGTTAGAAATGAACATCACCATCCATCATGAGCTGAGCGATACATGGAGATTACTTCCAACTACTTCAGCGTTAGGAGTGTGAGGCTAAGTTTCACACACTCTGTTTACAACACGTGTCAATCTCAAGGCCCACTGGCCGAATGTGGTCCGTCATGCCATTTTATGTCGTTAAGGTGTATGACAATAAACTACATCTCCCACAATGCCTGCGACTATGTTACCCGTGACATGCCACTAGATTGCCGCGTATTTGTTTACCGAGGGCGATTTTTCCAACAAGTGTGATTGAAAGCGAATACATGTTTGTGCTTCAAGGAGAAAAATCAGTATGTCTTTTGTGTTAATATAATATATATAATAATATCCTTTATTAGTCACATATACATTAGAGCACAGTGAAATTCTTTTCTTCGCATATCCCAGCTTGATGTTGGTAGCTGGGGTCAGAGCGCAGGGTTGGCCATGATATGGCACCCCTGGAGCACCTTATGAGGTGGCGTCGCTCATCAAAGCCTGTATACTGTCTTATAGTTACATCTGGCCCTTCGAGAGACACCATAATACTGATGTGCCCCCCGGTTTACAAGAAAGTACATTACCTATCTACATTTCTACACGTTCACCTCTGAAAAGTCTCCATGAGCCAAATCTGGCAAGTGAGATCATGTTGTTCTCCGACAATCCTCGTGCACAAAGTTGCCAAATGGTTTCGACATTTGCAACGGTTGATCTCGTTGAAGATCCGATCTCTTGTCATCTTCCCGCGATGTTCTTGTGCTATTGACGCGTCCATGCCACTCAAAACACCTCGTCTGACCCATTGACATACGTCACCCTTATGTCTTGCAAACATCCGTGCGGCGTATTTTCACACGGAATTTCATGCTCGTTCGTTGTTGTCATGCTGTCCGTAATGAAAACGCAGACTTCATAATGAATGTGTTGCACAAGTTACTGCACTATTTCCCTCCGAGCTGAACACATGATCTGCTCTCCATTTTATTTCAGCAACTTGTGCTCTCCTTTCACCCTCCTGCAATAGCTTGAAATATTTATGAAACTATTAAAGCCCGGTATCTGCATAGCCCTCTGTGGGAATTAATCGCGGGACTAACTTTATTAAAAAATGTGCCTGAGTGTGCACATACAGTCAATTCTCATTTGTGAATACATCACTGTCTTTTTTTTTTAATGGAGCAGTTCCTAATCCTGAAGCACTTTGCCCATTTTCTGTGCAGGCTCAGCTGCTTTTTATGCCCCACTCATTTAACAGGGACGTGGTGAATAACACGAAGGAACGTGAGGAAAGAGCCCGACGTGGCAATCAAGGCAGAAAGACATCGCTACAATCCCGTCGAAAATTATCAGGAGGGCCTGTGTGATATAAAAGTCAGCGGTGCAAAATAGATAACCAGAGGGGGGGAGGGGGAGCCTAAAGCTCACAAAGAGCCGAACAGAACTGCAGAAACAAAATTGGAGCATTTTGGCAATTTGTGCAGGGAGTGAAATTATTCATCAGTCGAATGGCAATAAGCATCATCCAGAGTGTGGACTAACGCATTAGGAAAACTTCAATGCTAAATAATTTCAAGTGTTTGAAATGTAAATTTGCTAAACTTTTTTGAGTGAATATGTACTCATGTAAAAATGAACCTGCTTTCCTTCTTTAATGTGTTGACTCGGGAAAGAAAAACAAGCACAAAGGGCTGCTTCTGATTGTCTGCCCCTGAGGACAACAAACACACTACCCTCAGCAACAACACACTAGCCTCAGCACCAACACACTAACCTCAGCCCCATCACACTACCCTCCCTCAGCAACAACACACTACCCTCAACCCCATCACACTACCCTCAGCAACCAACACACTACCCTCAACCCCATCACACTACCCTCAGCAACCAACACACTACCCTCAACACCCATCACACTACCCTCAGCACCATCACACTACCCTCAGCACCAACACATTACACTCAGCACCAACACACTACCCTCAACACCAACACATTACCATCAGCACCATCACGCTACCCTCAGCACCAACACATTACACTCAGCAACCAACACACTACCCTCAACACCCAACACACTACACACTCACCCTCAGCACCATCACACTACCCTCAGCACCAACACATTACACTCAGCAACAACACACTACCCTCAGCACCATAACACTACCCTCAGCATCATCACACTACCATCAGTACCATCACACTACCCTCAGCACCATCACACTACCGTTAGCACCAACACACTACCCTCAGCACCAACACACTACCCTCAGCACACTCCACCGCCACCATCACACACTACCCTCAGCACCAACACACTACCCTCAGCACCAACACACTACCCTCAGCACCACCACACTACCCTCAGCACCAACACACTACCATCAGCACCATCACACTACCCTCAGCACCAACACAGTACACTCAGCAACAACACACTACCCTCAGCACCAACACACTACACACCAACACATCACTCAGCAACAACACACTACCCTCAGCCCCATCACACTACCCTCAGCACACACACTACCCTCAACATCCCATCACACTACCCTCAGCAACAACACACTAGCCCTCAGCCCCATCACACTACCCTCAGCACCCATCAGCACCATCACACACTACCCTCAGCACCAACACACTACCCCCAGCACCAACACACTACCCCCAGCACCAACACACTACCCTCAGCACCAACACACTACACTCAGCACCAACACACTACCCTCAGCACCAACACACTACCCTCATCAGCACCATCACACTACCCTCAGCACCAACACACTACCATCAGCATCATCACACTACCCTCAGCACCAACACATCACACTACCCTCAGCACCATCACACTACCCTCAGCATCATCACACTACCCTCAGCACCATCACACTACCCTCAGCACCATCACACTACCCTCAACACCAACACACTACCCTCAGCCCCATCACACTACCCTTAACACCACCACACTACCCTCAGCACCAACACACTACCATCAGCAACAACACACTACCCTCAACCCCATCACACTACCCTCAGCAACCAACACCCTCACTACCATCACACTACCCTCAGCACCAACACACTATCCTCAGCACCAACACACTACCCTCAGCACCAACACACTACCCTCAGCACCAACACACTTCCCTCAGCCCCATCACACATCCCTCAGCACCAACCCACTACCCTCAGCACCATCACACATCCCTCAGCACCAACCCACTACCCTCAGCAACAAGACACTACCCTCAACACCAACATATTACCCTCAGCACCAACACACTACCCTCAACACCAACACACTACCATCAGCACCAGCACACTAACCTAAGCACCAACACACTACGCTCAGCACCAACACACTACACTCAGCACCAACACACTACGCTCAGCACCAACACACTACCCTCAGCCACATCACATTACCCTCAGCACCAACACATTACCCTCAGCCCCATCACACTACCCTCAGCAACAACCCACTACCCTCAGCACCAACATACTCCCCTCAGCACCAACATACTCCCCTCAGCCCCATCACACTACCCTCCCTAGCACCAGGCTACCCAATCCACAACCACTCTACCTTCAGAAATAGCATGTTCCCTCAGTACCACCACACTGCCCTCAGTATGACTACACTACACATATGTATTACTGTACAGCTGCTTTGACACAACCTGCATTGTTAAATGCGCTATATAAATGAAGGTGACTTGACTTGACTTACCTCTATACCACTACACTCTGCACCACAACGCTACCCTCAACAGCACCTGATGATGCAGATGAGGCTAAGATGACCTGGCAGATGCTAATAAAGACAATCGCATATGCACATTGACACCTAGTAGACCATTACTAACACCTGTAAGTAAGCCACACACATAATATGGAAATGAAATAGTTACAGTGTGTTACAAATATTATGATATTTTATTACATTAGGAAAAGGAGGGGGGAAGTATAAAACAGTGAGAAAAAGAGGGGAAAGGATATCAAAATTGAGAAAGATTAAATGAATTCAGAAAGAAACAAAGACAGTGAAACCTGGGATTGAGAGAGATGGACAAAGGTGTCACACAAATGTATAAAATCAGGTGATTTTTTTTGGTCCAAATCGTTCTTGGACATCTTAATGAATTGATTGTGGATTCATTGCTATAGTCTAGCAATAGTCGGAGGCTACAAGAAACGGAATCTGCTTCTTAGTTCATTGCTTGAACCACTCATCCATGACCACAGAAAGTGCAGCCTGACATCTGAACATGCATCAATAAGTCTTGGTCCAGCACTTCTCAGCTTCTCTGGTTGATTCACTTTACATTCATCTGTATCAGTCGTGTCGAATAGTCTTTGATATTACAACACTAGTAATCAATGAAGCGAATGGCGGAATTGATTGAGGTGGAATTTATTCGCTCTTATGGCAAAAAGAGACAAACTATTTCTAAAGATTTTAAACCAGTGTAAGAACCGAATGTTTTTTTTTCAATCTCAAAACTAGTCTTCATAGAATATAGTAGTGAATTAATATTATTTAGGTACCAGGACAATTCTAACATTGTTACTGTGCTGTCTCTGGTATACAGGTGGAGTATCTACTGCAACATAAAAAAGGGGACCAATTAGGAACAGGAGGCGGAGCCTAAGTTTTAAAACAGCAACCTGAAGCCTTATCCTAGTAAGAGAGAGAGAGAGAGAGAAAAGGATTTTGAGAACAGGTAAGAATATGTGTGGATGTACATTCCATCATGCTGGCTTCATTATTGTTTAGACAACATACTGTATGTAAGAAGATAGCTGTAATAAATGGACATTCGGAGTCACCCAGAAGTGAATGGGTTCCGTCTTGAGTTCGGGTTCCTCTCAATGTTTCTTCCATTCCCTCTCCTTGCCAAAGTCGATGAATTTACACTTATAAAGAACAATATTTTACATACTTACCTCACTTACTGGGTAAAGTTGCTTTGGGACAATGTCCCGTGTTAAAAGTTCTATACAAATATAAATGAAATGCCTCCATTTGTTTTGATCATGTAACATGGTGTAGGTGGTTGCTGTTTAGTCATTTCTTTCTGTGCTAATTTCTTCAGCAATGTCTGTGTTCTCTTGCCTTTCAGTCTATAAAACTGTGTGTTTTGTTTATTACACTTAGCAATAACCGCTCTAATCTTTGTTTCTCGTGTTTAACCCAATTTTTAATTTAATAACATATAAATTGCTGTAAGGAGGCACGGTGGCTTAGTGGTTAGCACGTTCGCCTCACACCTCCAGGGTCTGGGTTCGATTCATGTCTCGTCCATGTGTGTGTGGAGTTTGCATGTTCTCCCCGCGCCTTAGGGGGTTTTTCTCCGGGTTCTCCAGTTTCCCCCCGGTCCAAAAACATGCATAGTAGGTTGATTGGCACCTTGGCGTGAGTGTGTGTGCGTGTGCCCTGCGATGAGTTGGCATTCCATACAGGGTGTATCCTGCCTTAATGCCCATAGACTCCTGAGATAGGCACAGACTCCCCGTGACCCAAGGAAAGATCTGATATATGGGAGGGGGGGGGGGGGTCTTCTGAGATCTGTTTGTATATGATGTAGTTAGTTATTGCATGTATTGTTCAGTGTGTGTGTGTGTGTGTGTGTGTGTGTGTGGTCTAGTTGACTGTTTCAAAGTCATTGCAAGCTTTGACCTCCAGGTGTTTTACTTCACCAACTCTGGATGTTTTTTGAGAGGTGTTTGAAGGCTAATCAGTTAGCGGTACCTGCTCACTACGGTGTAAAAGTTTCAGAGAAAAAGAGATAAAGGGTTATGGTCCTCACTAAGCTGTCCGAGCTTCCACTGCATGTTAATACAGCTCTGGCTGGCGTTGTGGAGAATGCTGATATTGTTTATGGGATTTAAGGTGCAGATCTAGTTGAGCTGGTGACTGAAGCAAGAGCTACTTTACGCTGCTTTGACCTGATTTCTCCTTTGTCGGCAGGATTAATGGATGAGGCCTGTAGCAAAGTGCACATAGCATGTCTCCAATTGGAGGCTCACGAAGCAATGCGTGAGATGAAACTTTGAGATGGATCGAAAAGTCCAATTAAGGCAACTGGAATTAGAAGTGACGAAGATATTTGATGTTCACTACTCCACAATACAGACCACAATACTCTACCCTTCATACTATACTCCACACTACAGACAATGCTACTCTACCATTCACAGTATACTCCACATTCAAAACCCCAATACACTTCACACTGTACTCCACACTGCAGACCACAATACTCTACCCTTCGTACTGTACTCCACACTAACCTCTCCTTTACACTATATACCACACTATACTCTAAACTATACTGTCCTTCACATATACTCTACACTACAGACCGCAATAACCTACCTTACACATTATACTCCACACTACTCTACCCTATATGCCACAATACTCTACCCTTCATATTATACTCCACACTAACCTCTCCTTCAACTATATACCACACTATACTCCAAACTATACTATCCTTCACAGTATACTCTACACTGTAGACCACGCTAACCTACCCTACATGTTATACTACACATTGCAGACCACACTACCCTATATGCCACAATACTCTACCCTTCATACTATACTCCACACTAACCTTTCCTTCAACTATATATCACACTATACTCCAAACTATACTATCCTTCACAGTATACTCTACACTACAGACCGCACTAACCTACCTTACACATTATACTCCACGCTACAGACCACACTACTCTACCCTATATGCCACAATACTCTACCCTTCATACTATACTCCACACTAACCTCTCCTTCAACTATATACCACACTATACTCCAAACTATACTATCCTTCACAGTATACTCTACACTGTAGACCACGCTAACCTACTCTACACGTTATACTCCACATTGCAGACCACACTACCCTATACGCCACAATACTCTACCCTTCATACTATACTCCACACTAACCTTTCCTTCAACTATATATCACACTATACTCAAAACTATACTATCCTTCACAGTATACTCTACACTACAGACCGCACTAACCTACCTTACACATTATACTCCACGCTACAGACCACACTACTCTACCCTATATGCCACAATACTCTACCCTTCATACTATACTCCACACTAACCTTTCTCCTTCAACTATATACCACACTATACTACAAACTATACTATCCTTCACAGTATACTCTACACTCCACACTAACCTCTCCTTCAACTATATACCACACTATACTACAAACTATACTATCCTTCACAGTATACTCTACACTACAGACCACTAACCTACCTTACACATTATACTCCACGCTAACCTACCCTACACATTATACTCCTCATTGCAGACCACACTACCCTATACGCCACAATACTCTACCCTTCATACTATACTCCACACTAACCTTTCCTTCAACTATATATCACACTATACTCAAAACTATACTATCCTTCACAGTATACTCTACACTACAGACCGCACTAACCTACCTTACACATTATACTCCACGCTACAGACCACACTACTCTACCCTATATGCCACAATACTCTACCCTTCATACTATACTCCACACTAACCTCTCCTTCAACTATATACCACACTATACTACAAACTATACTATCCTTCACAGTATACTCTACACTGTAGACCACGCTAACCTACCCTACACATTATACTCCTCATTGCAGACCACACTACCCTATACGCCACAATACTCTACCTTTCATACTATACTCCACATTAGAAACCCCAATACACTTCACACTATACTCCACACGACAGACCACAACAACCTACAGTTGTGCTCAAAAGTTTACATACCTTTTCATAATTGATGAATTCTTGGCTATTTTTCAGAGCATGTGAATGGTTACAAAAACTTTTCTTTTACTCATGGTTAGTGGTTGGCTGAATCCATTTATTGTCAAATAACTGTTTTTACACTTTTAAAATCATAATGACATGAGAAAGTACCCAAATGACCCTGATCAAAAGTTTACATAACCTTGTGACTTTGGCCTGATAACAATCATTCCTACTGTACACCATTGCACTACAATGACTCGCCTCTAAGTAACAGATGATAACTTATATAGATAGATAGATAAAGATCGATAGATAATGACAGATATTGATACTCGATTATTCCCTGCCACTTTACACGCACAGACATTTGCACATTTCATTTCTTCTGCACTGTGTTTCTATGTAAACACCTCCTAAATTATCTTCTCTATCCATTTTTTTTGCAGTCTATTCTACTTTATTTATCTAAAATATGACAATTATTTATTCACAACCCCCTTCTTTTACCTACTATTGTTTGTGTCAATTTAAGATGCCGTAACACAATTTCCCGCACTAGATTGAAGTATTTCTAAATCTAAAACAGCTGCATAATAAGAATGACAGTGTTCAGCACCATCATGTCATCTTTTCTGAAAGATTTATTCGGTGCAAATTTAAAACATTTGAATAAAATATGACCAAAAAAAAGAATCGTGTCATAATTTTGCCAGATATTTTTTTGGATATATGGATATCTTTAGATATATGAGATAAATTCAGTGCACATGGGCTAAAGTAGTTTTAGTCTTTGGTTGTTTTAATGAGTGATGGTTTGGGCTCACATTTAACAAAAACCCACCAATTCACTATGTGAAAAAATTAGAATATGAGGACACACCGATCAGCTAATCGGCTCAAAATGCCTGCAAAGGTTCTCTGAGCCATTGAAATGTTCTTTCAGTTTGATGCACTAGTTTACACAATCATGGGGAAAGACTGCTGACCTGTTCCAGTTGTCTGGAAGACGATCATTAACAACCTTGACATGGAGGGAAATCCACAAATACATTCATTGCCAAAGAAGCTGTTTTTTTCACTGTGCTGTATCCAAGAATGATAACAGTAAGTTGAGTGGAAGGTAAAAGCGTGGAAGAAAAAGATGCACAACAGTCCTGAGAGGCTCATCAAGCAAAATCCATTCAAGAATTTCTGTGGACTTCACAAGGAACGTTCTGAGGCATAAAGAGCAGATGTTTGGCTACAGTTGTCGTATTCCCCTTGTTAAACCACTCCTGAACCACGGACAACATCGGAGACATCTTACCTGGGCTAAGGAGAAGAAGAACTAGACTGCTGCCCAGTGGTCCAGAGTCCTCTTTGCTCTCATTTGAGAGCATGTCTTGTATTTCATTTTGAAACCAAGGTCCTAGATCAGGGGTGGCCAACTAGTAGGAGGCTAAGAGCCTTTTTTCTGTGTTACTGCAAAGAGCCACATCATACACATGGGTACACATGAACACCATCCCATTCCCATTGACGCATGTTATGTGAAAGCTCCTAAAGAGCCGCATGAAACTAGTTAAAGAGCCGCATGAGGCTCGGGAGCCACGGGTTGGCCAGGCCAGTCCTAGAGTCTGGAAAAAGGGTGGAGAATCTCATAGCCCATGTTGCTTGAAGTCCAGTGTTAAGCTTACATTAGGGGTGCAATGTCATCTGCTGTTTTACGTCCACTGTGTTTCTCGAAAGCCAAACTCACTATCAAGAGATGTTCAAGCACTTCATGTTTCCTTCTGTTGACCAGCTTCTTTTCATTTTCCACCAAAAAAAATGCATATGAGCTGAAGACCACTGTCAAAGAAACCTGGGCTTCCACACAGGACCACCTCAGCAGTGCCACAGACTGATCACCTCCATGCCACGCGGAACGAGGCAGTAATTAAAGCAAAAGGAGCCCCTACCATGTAATTCACTAAAAATGTTTTCTTTTCTTAGGAAAATTGGTGGGTTTGTGTTAAATGTGAGACAAAATCATCACAAGTAAATATTAATCTACTTCGGTCTGTGTGCAAGTTTCACAATTTGAGTTGAAATACTGAAATAAATTCCATTTTCCATGCTATTCTAATTGATTGAGATGCACCTATATATAAAAAAAAATAGGTAATCTCCACCAAATAATTATTTGTGATACATAAACATTAGTTTCACTGATACACTAAGTCTCAAATAAAGCCCCAAAACCCGGCATGATGCACACAACTGGTAATTAATCGACAAAAAAATGTTATGGTTGGTATCATTGATCACCAAAAGCATACTACACTTTTTTTCTGACATGGTTTCTCACATAGTAACTCTGTCCACAAGTTTCTGTTTATATTTGGATATTGTGCTAACATGTACATGTATTCAAAATGTATGATTGATTGTGAAAGGAGTAATGAACCAAAATGACGAGCTTTTTTTTAAGATATTAAGCTGGAATTCATGCTAAGGGAGGAATTTTCCAAGCTATATATATATATATATATATATATATATATATATATATATATATATATATATATATAAGGGGGGCACGGTGGCTTAGGGGTTAGTGGTTAGCATGTTCGCCTCACACCCGGGTTCAATTCCCGTCTCGGCCATGTGTGTGTGGAGTGTGCATGTTCTCCCCGTGCCTCAGGGGTTTTTTCTCTGGTCTCTCCCCGGTCCAAAAACATGCACGGTAGGTTGATTGGCATTTTGGAAAAATGTCCCTGGTGTATGAATGTGTGTGTGTGATTGTGTGTGTGTCTGTGTGTCCTGCGATGGGTTGGCATTCCATCCAGGGTGTATCCTGCCTTAATGCCCATAAATGCCTGAGATAGGCACAGGCTCTGTCATGACTGCAAATTGGTTCTTCAGTAGATAGATAAGGATAAATTACACAGATCTTTAAAGAATTATTTGTTTAGAGAAAATATGTTTAGAGAAGCAATATTTCACCGGACTACATTTCCCCTCAGCCACTGCATCATCACGCGACTGACATTAATCACTTTTATTAGGGCATGATTAGAAAGTCTCACTTTTCGCACCATTCTTGGGTTGTCTTCCATAGGTATGTTTCACACTCATAACTCCTAAGCAAAGCCCCATAGCTGTTCAGGTTTATGAATAAAACTCGTTTAGGAAAAGGGCATCTGCAAAATGTCATAAATCTAAAATCTGACCTAATTAACATTCCGTTATATGTTCAGGCATTCCGTGATGCAATTATTCACTCAATCTCTCTTTTGTATTTTGTTAGCCAATGCTTGGTAAAGTAGTGCAAGAAATCCTTCCGTTCATAGGCTGGTGAGAAAATTGTATGAACTCCGTCATTGCAAAAAATGGATGCTTTTGTTGTAATGGTGTTACTTCTAATGGCCACTAGAGGGCGCCACAATCTCAGCAGCCAAATGATACAAGCATACAGATATGGTTGATAAGAGGTTTGTTTAATACGTTGCAGATAACTGATTAACTGTTTATAAAATGGATTCTATGTTAGAAAACAAACACACACACAATGTTTTTTTCTTCTTCGAAAAATAGGAAACTACAGAATTCTGAAAATAAGCTTATTACATAAGTATATGTTCGAGCTTATACTTTAACTTTCATTCATTCATCTTCTACCGCTATATCCGATCTTCCCTCGGGTCACGGGGAGTCTGTGCCTATCTCAGGCGTCTATGGGCATTAAGGCAGGATACACCCTGGATGGAATGCCAACCCATCGCAGGACACACACACACTCACATTCACACACACATTCACACACTAGGGTCAATTTTCCAAGGTGCCAATCAACCTACCATGCATGTTTTTGGACCGGGAGGAAACCGGAGAACCCGGAGAAAAATCCCCTGAGGCACGGAGAGAACATGCAAACTCCACACACACATGGCCGAGACGGGAATCGAACCCGGACCCTGGCGGTGTGAGGCGAACGTGCTAACCACTAAACCACCGCACCCCACCTATACTTTAACTTGAGGGGAAAAAATAAAGAGAATACTTCAGCTTTTCAGAGAATTTTTAAAACATGACTAACTACTTCTACTTATGTGAATAATGTATGCACTTTTACCAACACTGGAAATAGTGCATATAATCAATAACTTGTTATATCTTGTAATTGTGTAACTGTAAGTGGAAACCGGTTTGAACAACATATGCATGTGTGTGTGTATATATATATATATATATATATATATATATATATATATATATATATATATATATATATATATATATATATACTATATATATATATACACACACACATGGTTTTACAATGGTCATTGTCACAAAGCAGCTTTACACAATACACTTAATTATGGTGTGTGTGGGAATGGAAATCAGTTTGTTCCTTGTTGAGCAAGCCGAGGTGACGGTGGCAAGGAAAAACTCCCTGTTAAGGCAACAGGAAGAAGAAACCTTGAGAGGAACCAGACTCGACAAAGAACCTCATCCTCATTTGGGTGCAGGCAGATATCAGGAGTTCAGAAGTCCCACTGTGTGTGTGTGTGTGTGTGTGTGTGTGTGTGTGTGTGTGTGTGTGTGTGTGTGTGTGTGTGTGTGTGTGTGTGTGTGTAGGCAGCTGTTCACGTTCCATCAGAGCAACCGGGGCGTCTTCACGACAGTGTGGAAGTATCCCCGGTCGCCAAAGTGTCTAAGGCCGTGTGGAGGCGTCCACAGTCACTAAACATTAGTGTAGAGGGGGACTGGATCACTGGCAGCTCAGGAGAGAGAGAGAATATATATATATATATATATATATATATATATATATATATATATATATATATATATATATATATATATATATATATATATATATATATATATAATATATATAATATCTCCCTTCAGGAATACATGTATACATGTAAAAAATGTATATAAATGTGTGTCTGTGTGTCGCCACATTAGATTGAGAGGTTATGGAAGTTGCTCTTGCCTTGCATCCATCCACCCTAATAACAGACCTCTATTTCTCTCTCTCTCTCTCTCTCTCTCTCTCTCTCTCTCTCGCACACGCTAAGTCACCACCCCTCCATGGTAAGAATATAAGTTTGCTCCACAGGGTCGTTTGAAGGCCTCAGAGGAATCCAGCACCATAGCAGCTCCTCTTTAATTCCTCTCGGACCAGCAGCATGGACAACGCTACGTACAGTTATTCATCTGACTGCACTCCGCTCACCAACTGTAAGTCCTCACGCAAGCCGCTCGGGTCTACAGTGGTCAACATGGGCCCTGTAACCAAGAAACCTCTCCGAGACTACCTGGTCTGGTCTCTGTGCAACACCTTGTACGTCAATTTCTGCTGCCTTGGCTTCATGGCCCTCATTTATTCCATCAAGGTGAGAAAGAGCATCTATATGGTGCCTTTGTGTCTTTCTTTGCTTCTCCATTTCTCCTGAAATAGAAAAGTGAGAAAGCAAACTATTTTGTTTGGTATGTGTGTTTTTTTTTTGTTTTTTTTTTTCAGTCAGTTGTCCAGAATGTAAAAAACAGCATAAACAAGATACAAGAGTGTGTGTCGGTCCGAGAGAGAGAGGGAAGGAAAGAGAGAAGAAACGCTAGTCTGGCACACTTCCTCTGTTATTCTGAAATTAGAGACACTTGTTTTTTTTATACATATATATAAAGGGAGTGTAATTAGTAGGTAGCTAATGGCACTGCCATTTCCTGGGATTACAGACAGTTCTGGAGATATTGGTCTCTCTATCTCTCTCTCTCTCTCTCTCTCTCTCTCTCTCTCTCTGTCTCCCTCTATTTGTTTGCCTTTCTGTCTGCAATTGGTTTCTTTTTTTGGGCAAAACCAAAAACATTCTGCAAAAAGGCAAACCAAAGAAACAGACCATAACATACATTTAAATTCGCATTACATATTACGTGTGTGTGTGTGTGTGTGTGTGTGTGTCACCATACAGGCACGAGACCAGAAAACCCTGGGAGACATGCGTGCTGCTCAGGAGTGCTCAGACAAGGCTAAGTGGTACAACATCCTGGCATCTGGCTGGAACCTGTTGGTGCCACTACTTTTCCTCGGGCTTCTCGGACTGCTTCTTGTCCACCTGGGCAGCATGCAAGGGAGCTTCGACTTCTTCGGAGAAGAAGGCTATCAGAATTTCATGAAGCTTTTTGGCAGGTAGACAGCAAAGGGAAACCAACTGGCAGTTAAAGGAAACACCAATGAACAATAGATACACTTGGACTTATTATTCTCTGTGCCACTTAACCTTTTTTTAAAAAATCTTATTTGTAGTGAAATATTGTATTATTATTATTATTATTATTATTATTATTATTATTATTATTGTAGTTGTTGTAGAATTTCTTTTTCAGATTCTTGGATGATATAAGAAAGATATCCTATACTTTTTTTTTTTCTCACTCTATCTGAAGTTAATGTGACATTTAATGGAATAAACCGTGTAAACGTCATGAACAATTTCGGTCTTGTCTCGATGGGGAAAATGAATATGTTGCCGTAAAAAAAAACATCAGAAATGAGTGTGTATATGTTTTATAACCACCGAAAGTATAAAATGCCGGTATGATCGCTCTATTATCTGTTGCTACTAATATCTCCGAAACATTAAATGTGTTTGATTTGGACCTCTGCCATGGGTTATACATTATGTTTCATGGGAGAACAGTGTAAACTGGAGGGACAGGAAAATTCCGCATGTGAGAGGTGAACATGATTGTGTGCTCTGTAATAATGCGGTGTGAACTTGCTCTGGGTTGCCCTGCCCTGTTGGCTTCCACTGGTGACCACTCCTTGCTCTGCTGGTATTTATATAATCTAAATGACAGACCTGAATGCCAGCGCTCGCTCTCGGGGGCCCTATTTCTGGAAGCAAAAAAAGAGTGTGCACAGATGTGGAAGGAGTGATTAAAGAGGAGAAAGCACACATTTCATTCCATGTTTTCCTGAAATATACACACATGCGGACTGGGGCCAGGAAAATCTTTTCTCTTTCTAAAATGATTTAAACCCATTTCATAATATTTAATGAGTTTATCTTATCATTTACCGATATCAGTGACGCATTTGTATTGTATTCATAAATGCTCAAATCTTTCTACATTTGTAGAAAATAAAATGGAACGAAGTAGGATTATATGTCACTATAGATTAATGCATTGGCAGTCAGCTATAATATTCGTCTTTGTCTGATGCTGAACTCTTATAAAAATAGACGTGTTAATGGATGACCAGAGGTTGTTAGAATATATATTAATAAAAAAATGTGATCATAAATTATCAAGCTATTAAATAAAGCAGGGACATGTTCTAGAAATGTATTAATCAAGGTTTGGGTGGAAAATGTATAATACAAACTTTGAACATCCTACAGAGCAATGGTTGAAAGCTAGTAATTAATTACAGTAAAGCATGGTGGTGGTATGAAGTTGTGTGGAGGCTTTTAATCTGCAGGGACTGTCTGAAGTATAAAGGAAACTTACAATCAGTGTTGGGAAGGTTACTTTGTAAATGTAATAGATTACTTTCTTTTGTCCACTAGGGGGCACTTTAAGTTAACATTCTATGAAAAAGTTTCAAACCCTCGGGGGGGAAAAAAAAACGGTTCTATTTTGCGGAATGAAACTGCAGCAGATTGACATCATTCAAATCGAAATCACGTTTCAGTTGAAAATCATGCCGTCGCCTAAAGCGCTGATTTTATATGAAATGTTCAGATGGAACCCTATTTGTAATCTTTAACATTTTCCTAAGTAACATAGTAACTTAGTAACTAAGTAACTTTTTTTTTACACAGTAGCTGTAACGAATCACTAAGCGCATTTCCATTAACCTTCAAAAAGCTCAAATTGATATAGCGACTTGAAAAGGAAATGCGTCAAATTTGCAAAAACACACAAGTATCGTAAAAAAAAACTGTAATGGAAATGTGTTTTTTTTCGCATTTCCAGCTCACATGATATTCCTTGCTTTGCCTAGGGCGTGATGATGCTGGTGCTACTGCACAGCTCCAAAAATAGTGTACTCGTTCATCCGGAAATTCTCAATCCACAGGTCTTCCGTGAAATCGCGCACTATCGCCTCCCAGTACAAGCGCCCAAATATAGGGAGATTTTCTCGCCCTCGTCACCAAACTGCCGCCCTTGGGTCCTTGATCAAGACCCTTAACCCCCTGTGCTCCAGGGGTACCGTATCATGGTTGACCCTGCGCTCTGACCCCAGCTACCAACAACAAGCTGGGATATGCGAAGAAAGAATTTCATTGTGCTGTAATGTATATGTGACATAATAAAAAGACTATTCTATTCAATTTTGCCTTGCCATTAATGCTTGTATAATGTGCCTACATCTCTGATTAAAACTAAAAACTGCTAATGAGAGTAAGCCTGCCTATATCAGTCTCCATTTTTTTTAATGACTCGTCGCGAGAAGACGAGTTTTAGTCGCATGATATGGATAATGGAAACACCGTCATTTCGCAACACTTTTTTATCGACATTTCGAAAATATCACAAAAAGTTTTGCGCATTGTAATGGAAACGCGCCTACTGTTACATTTGTTTTGTAATTAAATTACAAACTAGTTACACTGCTTACGATACACCCTCCAACAAGAAAACAAGTCAAAGCATCGATTGGTTCCGAACCAAGAATTTGCATGTGTGTATGAATAGCTCCGAGAGAAGTGGAAGCACCATCCTCTCGCTGCTATGTCTGAATCATTGATAAGGATCTGATGTTTTCCCTCTCGTGAAACACATTCCTGTGTGCTACTAAAGCATGCTTTAGAATTTCTTGACATTTGATGGCAATGATTTGCAAGTTGCATTGAATAAACAAAATGTAACAGGTTCTACAACAATACATTTTGAGGTCAGAGATTGGCTTGGCGGGACTCTGAGCATGTTGTGTGTGTTAGCATGCTACATGGGTGGCACTAGTCTCTTCTTTTACCTATTACAGGTCGTGAGTTCAAAGTCATGAGTACAAAGCTTGTACAAAGTACCTTGCAAAGCTGAGACTCCTGGACCCCTGAACAAAGCCTGTCAGTTGTCAACACATTGCCTGCAATCATGAGTCTGACCAGGTAGGCATCAAATCTTTTAAAGAATGATTACATTAGTATTTCATTTTAAGCAAAAAATACAGTATATTATATGTACATGTAGCAGGATATATATATATATATATATATATATATATATATATATATATATATATATATATAGGATATTTTTTAAGAGATTAGTAGACACATTTTTCACTGCACTCTTGGTGCATTTAAGATATTTGGGTGGATCACACAGTTCATGCCGTTGCTCTCAAGCTCAAATTAACGTCCCCGGGACATGCCTGTAGAGCAGACCTCAGTGCTGTTTTGAGCTTTATGTATAATCTTCTCCACTAAAGAAGATTATACATTACACATTATACATGGTAATGGTTATACTGGTAATGATAAACGGTTCAAGTCATCAAATGAAGCTTGCTGGGTGTTTCTCAGATCCCACCCAGTTCCCATAATAGCTTGTAAAATCAAAGATGAGATGGTGCCAGCATATGTCTGCACTTAGTACCAAATGCTGGACTGTATTTTCTTTCAGCGTATGGGTCACAATGGCGAGAGTTTTATATGTTACTTATACGTATAGCACTAGTCAATAAAGTTTGCACGTAACCTAGATCAAGACTACATGTATGTATATAATATTTAACTCTCACGTAAGTGGGTTTTTGGTCAAAACGGCAGTCTCTGAATAAATAGCACTTTTATAGGTTTGTTTTATTGTTTGAAAACTGCCGAGTTGGATTTCAAAGCTGAATGTTCAAATATTCACAGAGCTTTTTAATAGTGTAGATTTGCATAACATCCTCTGCCCAAGGATTTCGAATAAAACATACTTCATTTTCTTCAAAGGTGATGATGTAAATCCTCCTTTTCTCAAAGTATGAAGAATAACAGTCTACAAAGTAAAAACAGCCAGAAAACGTGAGACTCAAGTGCTGGCTTTCATTCTAAACCATTACATAATGTACAATACAATTTTCTTTTTTAACAATTTTACATTTGTTGACGCCTCTGGTCTTCTTCATTTACGGCGTGTTAGTTTTTTTTTTTTTGTTTTGTTTTTTTTTTATAGATTTAGCATGCAAATTACCTGCATGGAGGGGGGGCACGGTGGCTTAGTGGTTAGCACGTTCACTTCACACCGCCAGCGTCCAATTCCCAGCGGTCCAATTCCAGCGGTTCAATTCCCGTCTCGGCCATGTGTGTGTGGAGTTTGCATGTTCTCCCCGTGCCTCAGGGGGGTTTTTCTCTGGTCTCTCCCCGGTCCAAAAACATGCACGGTAGGTTGATTGGCACCTTGGAAAATTTTCCCGTGTATAAGTGTGAGTGTGTGTGCCCTGCGATGGGGTCGCATTCCATCCAGGGAGTATCCTGCCTTAATGCCCATAGACGCCTGAGATAGGCACAGACTCCCCGTGACCCGTTGGAAGATAGGATAAAGAGGTAGAAGATGAATGAATGAATGAATTACCTGCATGTTATATGCTTTATTTACATAAAAATTCCACCGACAGTGAAAGTCAATAAAATAGAAATAGTATTTTTTTTTTAAAGTATTTACATTTGTGCGCCATTATAGATCCGACCTGGTGATTAGGGACCCCTGAATTAGAAAGATGACTTTTTCCATGCGATTTTCATTACATTTGTGTGTGCGAATGTAAAGATATCGGTGATTTAAACTTGTTCAATTGTACTGGTAATAGTTTGAGGTTTCTCCTGCATACCTTTGCACTCTAAAGTGCGGGTGAAGATCATTTTTACAAAATGCAACAGGTTTTTTTTGTACAATTGATATTTAAAAATGCATATATGTAAATATATTTTACAACAGTGTGTGATTTTTACAGATGCCTGTTGGCAAAATCAGAGGTTAAAGAATTCATAAAGCAGTGCATGCTGGCAGTGGGTACTAACGCAAGTCATGCCAGCAGTCTAGCAGATGTCCTAGTGGAGGGAGACTTGCGTGGCCACTACAGCCACGGACTTAATCGCATGGGTCTGTATGAAAAAAAACTTACGTTCAATTACATACCTATACACAGTACTGTGAGGCAGTGCTTCTTCCCCCAGGCCATTCGAAGTACTTTACACTGGATGCTTTACACTATATACACTATTTTATTTTATTTAAGATGTTTCTAATTTAATTTTATTTCCATATATATATATATATATATATATATATATATATATATATATATATATGCATTATTTCTTTTTTTCTTTTTTTTTTTTTCTTTTATGTTTACATGTTGGACGGTCGTAAGGAGCATTTCACTGCATGTCGTACTATGTATGTATGTGTATGTGACAAATAGAATTTGAATTTGTATTTACTACATACACAAAGCAAGAACTTCAGACCTTGAGTATAGAATGACTGTAAAACAATGTAGCTGGGCCAGAATGTTTAGTCAACAGAGAGTCTTATCTCTGTTACAAGTAAAATAAAAAAAAAAAGTCATCTTGGCAGATCTGATAAGATGATAAGATCCTTATTTTTGCTTAAAATTACCCATAAAAATGATTTCGTACTAATGGTTATGTTCCAGATACGTACGTAAAGGACACCCGGGAAGGAATGTGCGCGAAGGACGGCGAGCCGGTGGTGGAAAAGGAGTCTGTGGCTACAGCACTTGTAAATGGGAAGAATCTCCTGGGTCCAGTTGTAGGCAACTACTGTATGAGTTTAGCTCTGAAGAAAGCCCAAGACGTTGGTGTAGGCTGGGTGGTGGCTTATGGCAAGTCTGACATTTTGCAGTTAATTACTATTTAATTACGTTTTGCAGTTAATTCAGCAACATCTGTCAGGATACATCCTAGTCTGTGCTGGCAAGTTGGAATGACAAGTTGGAAAAACAGAAAACAGAGCTTCTTAAATTGATATTTCACAACTAATAATGTGTTTTTGTATATGTGTCTTTGTCAGGGTCCAACCATTATGGCATTGCTGGCTATTATTCCTTGCAAGCACTGAAAAGGAACATGATTGTGAGCGTGTTTTTTATTTGTTTCATTATTTTTGCTATGAATGTGTGTGAGTCCCTATATATATATATATATATATATATATATATATATATATATATACTGGTATATTTAATCTTAGCCCAAAAAATATATCAGCTTCAGGTCATTGCAGGTCTCTTGCAATAAATAAAAATCCAATATGCAGTCGATTAAATGTTTTTGTGCCGTTGAAATTCATATAAACCAAATAGATGAAATTCAGACCTGTGCTTCAGCAATCTTTGAAATCCAAACCATAGTTAACGTCAAGAAATACTGAAAGAAGAACTAAAGCTTTTGAGAAAAGTACACGTGTTTGCCATGTGTTTTGTAGTTTGTAGAAATTGTTTTTAGAATGAACTATGGTTTGCAAATAATAATAATAATAATAATAATAAAGATGATTTGAATCAGGGGCACGGTGGCTTAGTGGTTAGCACGTTCGCCTCACACCTCCAGGATCCGGGTTCGATTCCCGGCTCGGCCATGTGTGTATGGAGTTTGCATGTTCTCAGGGGGTTTTTCTCCAGGTTCTACGGTTTCCTCCCGGTCCAAAAACATGCACAGTAGGTTGATTGGCACCTCGGAAAATTGTCCCTAGTGTATGAATGTGTGTGTGAATGTGAGTGTGTGTGTGTGTGTCCTGCGATAGGTTGGCATTCCATCCAGTGTGTATCCTGCCTTAATGCCCATAGACGCCTGAGATAGGCACAGGATCCCCGTGACCCGAGGGAAGATCGGATAAAGCGGTAGAAGATGAATGAATGAATGAAGATGATTTGAGAAATGCCCCTAAGAAACAGACAAAAAGACTGAACAATCATCAATGCCGCTTAATGTAAGCAAGGCTTCATTAGAAGCAGTTTAATAACCAATGTAGAGTTCTTAAAATGTATACACCAATTTAATTACAACTACTAACTACTACCAGGGGAAGTTTTATATGTATGTATAAATAATACTGTTGACTCCCATTTTTCCTCTTGTTGTGTCCAGGGGATATGCTACACTAACAGTTCTCCTTTAATGTTGCCAACACGAGGTAAAGAGGTACGCATGCATCACCTTTTTGCCTTTCTAAACACCTCCATGGTGCATTTTTTCTCAGTTGCTTTGGAGCGTTTGGGGGGGCTAAGCTGCCCAAGGGCCACGTGAACCCAATATGCACTTCTTCCTTTTTCTCTGTGTATATAATAATATTATATACAAAAATGAAATCACTGTAACTGCTATGCTACGTTGCTATGCGTCATGAATAAAATCGATGTCATATACTGTTGGCTGAAGCTTTGTTTAGGCAACAGTTGAAGCTTGTATTTAAATGTGGAGCTCACCATGACTGGGTGCTTGACCTTGAAGAACCAACATTTGTTGTACACGTTTGACTAATAAGTTAGACATTGAAATAAGTGGATGGTGTTTAAATAAATATACACTTTAAATGCAACAATATGATATACAAGATTTTTGTGGTTTCCAGACTCTCTTAAAAGCACTACAGTAATTTCTTCCAGATTTTTAGGCTTTTTTTTTTATTATTATTTTCGTGGCAACATCTGCTTGTGTGTTCTCTGCAAAGTGCACCTTGGGGACAAACCCTATTAGTGTAGCAGCTCCTGGAATAGACGGCGACAGCTTTGAGCTAGACATGGCAACCTCAGCTGTTGCTCTCGGAAAGGTAGGCACACGTCGCGTAAACACAAATAACTAAGTTACTTCAAAAGAAATGTAAAGAGCTCCTCTTCTTTCTTTTTTCTTTTTGACTAAAATCACACTCCATCTATGTGTCTTCTTATCTCTAAGGTAGAGCTTCATGCCCGTAAAGGCCTCTCTATCCCAGAAGGTTGGGGTTGTGATGCCAATGGCCTTCCTACAACTGACCCTAATTCGGTGTTGTCTGGAGGATATCTGGTGCCTGTGGGGGGCAGTGAGAAGACAGGTTTCTGATTGTGTTTTGTCTTCTATAAAGTTCTGTAAAGTTTATTTAGATTGAACAAGCCAACAACAGCCTTTAGTCATGTCTGCCATTATCACCAGTAATGATAACTAGGTTTATTGATCAAGTAAAGGTCTCATGGAAGGTCTCAGTTTTCTGCTATGAGGCACATTTTCTGGATTTAAGGTTTTGCTGCTTTATCTGTAACAAGATAAATACCATATTATATTATTTTATTCATAAGAGGATAGGGCAAATACAGTACTATTTTTCAGTTTTAGATGCAAACATTTATGAAACGGATGTATAGACATGTTTTGCTATGGATTCCATTGGGAAAATAAGCTCTTTCAGGGTTGTATGGGGTCAGGACAGACATACAGACCGACAGACAGGCAGATAGATAGATAGATAGATAGATAGATAGACAGACAGACAGACAGTCAGTCAGACAGTCAGTCAGACAGACAGACAGGCAGACAGACAGACAGACAGACAGACAGACAGACAGACAGACAGATAGATAGATAGATAGATAGATAGATAGATAGATAGATAGATAGATAGATAGATAGATAGATAGATAGATAGAGACATACATATGGATAGACAGAGACAGACAGATAGATAGATGTGTGTGGGGTGTGTGTGTTAACTTTATTCATCCTAAAAATAATATTTCAGTATTAAAAATGAAATTTATTAGAATTACTCAACATTAGACTTGAACTGAATGTTTTTTCATGAAAGTATTGTTTCATGAACTCGTCCTTAGACAGACACAATACAAAACATAATTTCCGGTTTTTCCTTACGCCAGCCTGCCCCCTGCTGTTTAATTCTTTATATTGTGTGTTGTGAGCTTAGTTTAGTTGTATTACAATTAGACATAAATGTTTTGGAGAACTCTAGAATTCAGTATATTGTACGTGATCATAATTTGTGTGTGTGTGTGTGTGTGAATGTGTGTGTGTGTGTGTGTGTGTGTGTGTTAGGAGGTTATAAGGGTTATGGACTGGCACTAATGGTGGAGATTTTCTGTGGCATCCTCGCTGGCTCGCACTACAGCAAATTCATACGCAGGTGGAAAATGACTGACGGCATAGCAAACTTGGTATTTATTATTTATTCGAGCTATTTATTTTACTGAAGAACAAAAGATGCAGTAAAATGATGCAAACACACCAAAAAAACAAAAACAAAAGACGTAGACATACAAATGCCTACACTTTCAATGGATTTTTCCATCACTTATCAGTATGTATGATTACAAATGCCCTGTGCTCCAGGGCCAGTGCTTCGTGGCATTAAACCCAGAATTCTTTGCCGATGGATTCAACAAAAGAATGTCTGATATGCTGTCTCTGCATCGGAACCTTCAGCCAGTGAGTGTTTATAGCAAGCGTGCGGACAGAGGAGGCTTCGAGCAGATGCAACAAATGTCATTTTCTATGGGTTTTCTTTGCAGGCAGACCCTCAGATGCTTGTAATGGTTCCAGGAGACCAGGAGAAGAAACATATCCAGACCTGTCATGAGCTTGGTGGCATCCCATACTCCCCGAGCGTGATCAAATACATGGTATGTACGTTTAAAGAAATGCACACATTAATTTACACAAATATATATACATTATAAAAAATAAATATGCTGTGAGGGGCACGTTGGCTTAGTGGTCGTTGGCACCGCCAGGGTACGGGTTCGATTCCCGTCTCGGCCATGTGTGTGTGGAGTTTGCATGTTCTCCCCGTGCCTCAGGGGGTTTTTCTCCGGGTTCTCCGGTTTCGGTCCAAAAACATGCACGGTAGGTTGATTGGCACCTTGGAAAATTGTCCCTAGTGTATGAATGTGTGTGAATGTGAGTGTGTGTTTGTTCAGCGATGGGTTGGCATTCCATCCACGTTGTATCCTGCCTTAATGCCCATAGACGCCTGGGATAGGCACAGACTCCCCATGACCTGAGGTAAGATAATATATATAGCCGTAGAAGATGAATGAATGAATGAATGAATGAAATATGCTGTGTACCTTTACATTGCAATTTAATTCTATAAAACTGTAAACAAAAAATGTGTCATTCTGTATATATTGTAGATTATAGTCAGACATGCCATTAGTATAAAAAAAGAGCAAAAAAACAGCCAGAAATGGTGACATACCCACAAATGGAAATATTATATACTGGAAAAAAAGTTTTTTGCTTTGGAGCATTTCTCAGATCAGAAATGAAACTCTCAAAACTCCCTGTTCAACCATCGCATCATTTAATCACGTGTGCACATAGTAGATAAAGTCTAATTTATATCAGGCATATCATGGTGAGCCCAGTAGAACCGTTTAGGTCTTACACCTCCAACGGTCAATACTATAGATACTCTGTCTCACTGCAAGTGAGGTATGCTAATGAGCTGTACGCTCAGTACAAAAGAAACTGAGGCAGTAATTAATGCAAAAGGAGCCCCTACCAAGTACTGAGTACATGTGCAGTAAATGAACATACTCTCCAACAATTCATTACAAATATTTTTATTGATCTTATGAAGTATTCTAATTGTGTTTTTTTTATGCGTTTTGTTAAATGTGAGCCAAAATCATCATAAATTAAAAGAACCTGTGTGCAAGGGGTCGATTTAATACATTTACAAGTTGAGTTGAATTGCTGAAATAAATCAACTTTTAGATAGATAGATAGATAGATAGATAGATAGATAGATAGATAGATAGATAGATAGATAGATAGATAGATAGATAGATAGATAGATAGATAGATAGATAGATAGATAGATAGACAGACAGACAGACAGACAGACAGACAGACAGACAGACAGACAGATAGATAGATAGATAGATAGATAGATAGATAGATAGATAGATAGATAGATAGATAGATAGATAGATAGATAGATAGATAATAGATTGATGTAGATATGTGAGTGTCTGATATTATATGAAGTATATACATTTTCATTTTTGTTCATTTCTTTTATCCTAACTTTCCTCTGTGTGTGTGTGTGTGTGTGTGTGTGTGTGTGTGTGTGTGTGTGTGTGTGTGTGTGTGTGTGTGTGTGTGTGTCACTCTCCTCAGAACGAGGTTGCCAGATCATTGGGAGTGACTCATTTGCTTCCTACCAACAGACTCATTCAATAAAACAAAAGACTACAGGTCAAGTGTTGCCATTGTGCAAAATTCTAAAATAATATTACATTCTCACTCGTCAATTTCATTGTCAGCTTTGTAACATTTTACTTATTGAATTATTTGATTTTTTTTTCCATCACACAATTAACTTATTTTCATTTCAGTTCCCCAACAAAAGGCATTACATTACAGAGATGATCTCACACATGAATAAATCTTCGCATCCACATTCCATTCGATTCTATGCAACTAATATAATCATTACAAAGAAGAAAACATTCTTGCAAAATCCTTAGACATTTCATTAGACTACAAATTACCAGTGGTTTATTTAAATCCTTCTTTCTGGGTGTGCTTTTACCCAATATCAGTTTTAAGGGTGTGAATAATTTATGTTTTAAATTATTTGTGTTTTATTATTCATTTAACGGGATATTCTTTGAATACAGTATAGTTTTCCTGAATGAAAGACAAGATGACAGGCACACTTTATAATTTTGTGTAAATGGATTTATTTACATTTAGTCCACATTATCTATTATAGCTATTTCCCTCCAGTCTTCTGGGAAGATTCCGGGAAGAGTGTGCTTGTGGATATTTGTACTCATTCAGCCACAAGGGGGTAAAGTCAGGTACTGATGTAGGATTAGATTAGGAGGTTTAGGGTTGCATTGAATGTTCCAATTCATCCCAGTGGTGTTCAGTAGGGTTAAGGGATACAGCAGAAATCTAAATAAACGAAACCTTAATGGAGCTCATTTAAAGCTACTTCTTCCAGTGACATCGAATACAATTGTGCATCTCTAACTTTGTGTTAACATTTTGTTGAAAAAAAAACGTGTTTCTATATATGTTGCCTGTGTAGTGTATATGACAAGTGATGTGTGATTAAGTTTTAGTGAAAGCCTCAACGCCAATGTGTCATTTCTATTTTCAGCTGAGCAGATGGTCAAATGATTCAACACCAAGGGCTTCATTTATTATGGGTCTATAATTAGTTAGAAAATTAGCCAATAAATAAATAAAATTACCTTCGTGAGAAGCCATACAAATTATTGTAGGGCAGCTGGGAGAATGGGAAGAGCTCATTCTTATTCCACTTTCTCTCTGTTGCTTTGGATTCTCGAGTCTCAAAACTGCTTGTTCATCCTGTACATCATTTAGTCACTTCTGCACATCATAATGAACATTTCTTGCAGACAGACAGACAGACAGAACTTTTTCCATCATCCTCCTTGTTCAACAAATTAATCAAAAACATATATATCAAATATATAAACACACACACACACACACAAACATATATATATATATATATATAATATATAATATATAATAAGTTGTTGGGAAGGTTTTGGAAATGTATTAGGTTACAGATTCAAAATGTAATAAGTAGTGTAACTTTTTAATTACTTTATGAAAGAAAAGTAGCTGATTATATTTGATTACTTGATGATTTCTTGGCACTTGATGGAAATCCTGAGTCAAAATGTTTTACATATCATGAGCAAATTGGTTTAGGGGGCGGGGTCCTTTGGGATTTGTAATATTTTATAATTTTTTTGTCATTTTTGAAAGTAACTGTACCTTAATTACACATTTTTTTTCTCAGTAACTGTAACAAATTACTGTTACTTTTACTTTGTAGTTAAATTACGTAACACACATATATATGCACACATACAGGATGTATCGGTTACATAGAGGATGGAAAGCGACATCGCTATTAGACGGTTAGCTTATTGCTAATAAGAGACAAATATAACAGTGTCTTCTGAGCTAAGTTGAAACTACTGTCTGACACATCCTGAAATGTGTGCATTAATGATCCTTGTCGACATGCTACTGGTCTTTGTTTTGAGGCGTGAACAGTAAATTGTAGCCGGCGAGGTGTGAGCTCATAGGAAGAGGTGTCACGGGGTGAATCTATGTGGTGGTTAAAGATGTGAGGTGGTTAATTGAGTTGCTATTGCAGTTTTTCTCAGTTACTTTGGGGCATTTCTTGAGTCAGAACTACAGTTCAAGCCCCACATTATTTAGTCGCTTGTGCACATCATAATGAACTAATGAACATTTCTTGTTGTTCTTTAACAAACGGCAAATTGACTTTCATACAGTTGATTTTGTGCAACCGTCTGTTGTTTCCTACACTATCGGTTCTTTTTGTCATGTTGACAAAAGTAAATTATACTCGTTTCATCGAATTAAACGTAACCCCAAGAACATTAAGGCTCAGAATCAGTTCATTGTATAAGACATTGAATGCAAAATGGTTAAACCAAATATTAAAATGTGAATACTTTCTAGTACATTTTTTTTGTCAAATGAAATGTCTTGAATTAATACATTTTCCAGATGAATCTGGAATTTTACTAACTAAGGGATGTATGTCAAATCAATCAATTAAAAAATAAATAAATAAATAGTTCAAATGTGAATCTTTTTCTGGAAGATTTTTGAAGGAGCCGGAAATGAATGAATTTTACTGTACTGCAATACAGTACTCTTGCAATCGATATAATCAAATATGTAATAATAAATACATTTATGCTGTTTACATACACAGATGCCATACAGAAGAAAGACTTCGCCAATGATTTCCAATGATTAGTAGCCACGTTTACATTCGGGTATGTTGTTTACATGAAAACTTATCTAATCCTCTAAAACCGAGTACAATTTCATTCACTTCAGGCATTTTGATTGGAAATGAGGTGTTTACATGAACATTTTCATTCGGACTGGACTAAACAATGCTCCATGTAAAGGCAGCTGTTTGTAATCCAAACCGTTGTATATATCAGGAAATACTGTGTGCCGTAATACTGACAACATGACTAAACATTTTACCTATGACAAAATGACAGACTTCACAAATCCCTGCTAATATCAAACTTCAAAAATACAGGTGTTCACTTAGACGCTATTAAAATACTAATTAGTTACTCTTTTATATTTATTAACTTCGGGCCGATGAGAGTAACGACGCCAAATAATGTTTTTAATAGTACATATTAGCGTGTGTTTGAGGGTGTGTGGTCTATTCGTTAGCACACAGGATGTAAACAGGTTGTAAGAGGATGAGAGCTGTGAGTTTAGGCACGAGGAAAGCTTGTAACACTTTCCTAGAGTGAAGAACATCATTACCTACCACCAGGTCACACAAAGAGTCACATACTACTGTATGTCACACCTTAACATCCCTATAGCCTGTCTTAACTTGCCTGTAATTCACATTTACACATATGCGGAAATGTGTGTGCGATCTCTCAGACAGACAGATATTGTGAGATATGAACCGACTCCAGAAGCAGCAGAAACTATTAGGGAATTCATAATGGTTTTAATAAAAGGACCAGTAGACCTACTGGTTTAATTGGAAATTGTAGGGTCTCAGAACTCAGAATTATTCCCAATAAATCTTGCATTGAATTTAAAATTCTTCTTCTCACGTACAAAACCCTCTATAACCTCGCTCCAACTTACCTCTCTGACCCCTCATTCACCCCTACACACACTCTTAAACCCTTCGCTCTTCTTCACAGGGTCTTTTTCATACGCCCACGGCTCGCGTAACAGCCACGGGTCATAGAGCTTTTAGCCGTGCTGCTCCTCATCTCTGGAATTCTCTCCCAGATAACATCCGCAACTCAGACTCGTTATCCCAATTTAACACTAAACTGAAAACGTACTTATTCAGAATAGCATATCTTACTTGAATACAGTTTATTCTTTTTTGTCTTGTAATATATAGTTTTTTTGCGGTTATTTACTGTTTGTTATCTATTGTTTATTGTAAGGTGATCTGAAAGGCGCCTTAAATGAAATGTATTATTATTATTATTATTGTTATTTTATTATTATTATTATTATTATTATTATTGCCTTCTATTCATGGTATGTTTTTTTCTGATGAGCTGCATCAGAATCAAATAGTTGAAAAGTAACAAAGTAACTGTAATTTAATTACATGTTGTTGTTTTTTTGCGCTGTAACTGTAACGGATTACTGTTACTTTTATTTTGTAATTAAATTACGTAATGCTGTTACATGTAACTAGTTAATCCGCAACTTACTGGTACCAAGATATGTTATGATGGTATGATATCTTCTGGACATCGCTCGGGATTATTAGGTTTCTCTGGTTTGATAATAATGGGTTAATGATTTCCCCAAACACAGGATGTAATGGAAAACATTTGGGAATGGTTTTAATGGTTAACAGGTAACGGTTTGAAATATAATTTGCATATTGGAACCTTTTGGAGTTCTCTAATGATTTCCATTAGTCTTAGCTCAAGGGTGCCATAGGAAGAAATTTAGATGATTTCAAAATAGAGTGCTTATTGGGATTGTATTATTGCAGCAATTCAGTACAATGTCCCTGCAGTGAACAAAAACATATTCATTTAAACATTTGCAAAAGATTCTTATAAGGAAACTTTTTTTGCAAGTTTAAAAAACTCAAAAATAGTGAACAAACAAAATATTAAAAATGTTTAGTCATGTTGTGAGTATGGCAGCACAAACTACAGTTTTTGGATTAGAATGGTTGAAAATGCACAAGATATAATTTTTTATGTGTCATTATCACAAATATATTTATTTGATTGAATAGTTGATCAATATTGATCCTATTCACACTTTTACTGTAATGAACTATTGTTTGTTTATTTCCTGATTGTTCCTCATTTTCAGAAGCTGTAATCCTGTATTTTGCATTGTCTGTATACGCTCACCGAGCGAAGGCTAATGAGATTAACCGTTGGCCTATTTTCAAGAATTGGTTCATCATTGGTAGATCTCGAAGCCTTACAGTCGCCTTCATTAGTGACATTCAAAATGCATTGACACAATTCACCAATTCAGGACACTTTCACTAGATAGACAGATAGATAGATAGATAGATAGACAGACAGACAGACAGACAGACAGACAGACAGACAGACAGACAGACAGACAGATAGATAGATAGATAGATAATGGCAATCAGTTTTTGCCATTTTACATTTTTTTTTGCATTTTTCTCAGTTGCTTTGGAGAATTTCTTGAATCATCCACTTAATGTTTGCGCTCAAATTTGAGAAGGTTCTCATTTTTAGATATGACTGAACACGCCATGAAAGTGCTTCTATTATATTCTTTTTATTCTTTTCACATGTACAGCCAGGCCTCCATATTAATCACACCAAAGTAACCACAAAGGCTACATGATCTCACACAATTCTCCCTTCACAGTCAGAGAGATCGTAACGTTGTGATATTGTGATAAGAATATTCTTGTGTTGATGTGTTGAGACACATAAAAAGACAAATGCATTGGTATTTAAAGCACAAAAGAGGAGTGATGTAGCATGTGATACTGTCTTTTTCATATTTTCCCAAATAAACTCATTCTCATATAACCTGAATATCTTATTCATCGAGTGCAATGAAGTGGAAACTGAAATAAAGTAAGACGGATGAGGCTGTGTATGTGTGTGTGTGTGCAGGTGTTGGTGGGGGGGGGGGTCTCTTCCCCAGTCCTGCTCCATCCCCCGGCTGACTCGATGTCTGTGGTTGGCCAGCTGGTGCTCAGAGCAACACAGCTGTGAGGTGACTGAGACACTTTGTGAACACCAACACTCATGGAGCTCTTACATCTGCTGTGAGAAACCACCCTCCTCTTACCACACACACACACACACACACACACACACACACACACACAGCACACACACACACACACGTTCCACTGTGTGAGATGAGAGATCAGAAGGACAGCTGGTTCTGCCTCTCTGATGGTCCACCAAGTCCTCCAAATGCCCCCCCATAAGGTCCTGCACATGTCCTCACGGTCTCACCAACATGTTTTCTCCTTGTCAGGGATGTCAAATGGAAGAGGACTGAGGTCATGTGTTTTCTTCAAAGTATAAACACCTCCATCTTCACCGTACACTTCCCCCTTTATGATCAGTGCTGGTAGTTTAACAATTCAGTTATTTTATAAAAGTACCAGATTACATTTGATTACTTTCATTTGTCCACTAAGTTAGCGTTCTAAGAAAAAAAAGTATCGAAACAGGTTTTGTTTTTCGAAATGAAACCACAGCAGTCACCATTCAAAACAAAAAATCGTGAAACGTGAAAATCAAAATCAGTTGAAAATCATACTGTAGCTAAAGAACTGATTTTACATGCAATTGTTCAGATGTAACCCCTATTTGTAATCTTTAACATTTTCACAAGTAACTGTAATTTTAATTTTTTCTCAGTTTTTAAATGAAATTACAGTTGCCTTTATTTTGTAATTAAATTATGTAACACCATTAAATGTAACTAGTTAATCCCCAACCCTACTTACGATATACTTAACCAAACACAAATAAATTCAATCTGTGAACTAGTGAAAAACACTTGAGAATGTATTCATATATATTTATATGACATTCACCACAAAAAAAGGTCAAATCGTGGATGTGACAGTGTAGTTTCCCAATGTGCAGTGCGCCTTGTGTGTCCGAACCCACATACACGACATAGTCAAGTTACAACATAGGGAGTTGACTGAGACCATTTTTGTTTTCTTTTGAAATTAGTGATCCTGCTGTATGAGAATGGAACCACAGCCCAGTGCTTCTACTGTATAACACACCATAAGGCAGGCGATTGTGTTATTCTTCACGAGGATTATGTGTATGTTCAGGGCATGGCTTGGTAATGACATGGCAACAGAGAGAGTTTTGTCCTGGCTTTTTGACTCACGCCCTGTTTTTGGCCTCCCAGCAAAAGCGATGTGGAGCGAGTCTCGTTATACACTGTGCTGTACATGTGCTATTATATCATGTAGTGGTAGCCATCTTACCATTTGCAATGTGCCGGTGTTAGATATTTTATAATTCACTCCATTTTCTTATTTGCATGCTTACTTGTGTTCATTGGAACATCTTTCAAAGTTATACACGGCCCAACAAAATAAAAAATAAAAAAACAGCCACCCCAAAGCTAGTTAAAACAGAATCTGAAAAATTAAAAATGGCCCAAAATCTGAAGTACAACAATACAAAAAAAAAAAACAATATAACAATGGATTTACTTATAATATACTGTACTACTCTGTGTTGTTTTAATTCTTCTTCCTTATTCTATTTATTTTAATTTTATACAGACTCTTGATACTTTTTGTTTTTTACTTGACAGGTAGGAATCATGCCTTGCCGAACGCAGAACAGTATGGTAGGAAGTACTTTACTCTGCACTGGGTTTGAATACGAGAATTAGAACTAGCTAATTTTAAACTACTCGACCTTCTAAATGGATCTTGTTCATGTAGATGTTTCGAAATGGAATGAACGTAATCGTTTTAAGCAATTCACGTCAAGTCTCCTACACCTTTTTGTTCGTGCCATATGGAAGAAGAGGAAGTAGCATCAGTTTTCCCATTCCTGTGCACCTCATTGTTATGTCACAAGCAGGCGTAAGTGACACTACCCTGCGGGAATGCGCTTTGTCCACTCGGCTGGTATACAGTAAAGGTTTAACGCTCCATAAAGACAGGCGTGATATACCCGCAACAACCGATCCCTTGAAACGCACGCTGTTCTAACTCCGCACTTTGTGAGGCTGTGGTCAAGGCATTGTTTAACTGAGAGACAAGATGACACACTACTATCATCTTACACGAGACCATGGAAATCATTGTTTCTGAATTGGGAAATGGCTCCTTATTGAATTACTATTAAAAAAAAAAAAAAATAAAAGTTTACATAATTAAAGCTTTACAATATGAAGAAATTAAATAAAGTGTTTCATCTAATTATTCCATAGGTAATTGTATTCTAAAATAGCACTTGTTAGATTACAGATTGCATGTTGGAGCAAAGATTACAATGGTAAATGTGATCCGTTTTATATGCATGATGAGCAATAATGAAAAGGCTGTATAGAAAGCATTAATTACATTGGGTCTGTTTGTAACTTTCAAATAAAGGCTTGTCTTAAATTTTACTCAAGGGCACAAAGAACTTGTTTTAATTTAAAAAAATAAAAAATCATCCCATCCCAAATGCTGTTACCATTTTCTGTCACCACCAAGACTGAAGACAACATGCATTTGTGACTCTTTAATGAAGCATTATTAAGGTTAATCTATTAATCTACTTATACTAAATTTTACACGATTATTTTCACATTCATGCAATCTTCAGGCAATTAACCTGGAGGATGCAGGATTGCATTGAATGGTCACAAAGGAAAACAAATGCAAAAAAAAAAAAAACAACAATTAATTCACATTGTATTTTGACAGTGAAGTGACTGGCTCAAGAACATGACAGGGAGCCCCTATTTTGGGGCAAATGCTACAATAACAAAAAGACATAAATAGAAGTTGACAATACTTTTGTTAATATTTACATACACAAAAAAGCATGTCCCGCCAGCCGTAATTAAAGCTTTCATGTGCATAGACATATTTACACGATTGTCCCAGTTCCTTGGCTGCGATGCAGACCTCAGGGAAAATGTCCATTGAAATAAACAAATCAACATCTGGCAAGAAAATCAAATCTGTATCAAATCACTGGCTGTGCCAGTAGACTGCGTTGCCATCAGTACAACTTTATGAGCTGCATAATACACTCGTTCAGTGAACGTCTGGAAAACATGTATATATAAAAAAAAAAAAAAAAAAAAAAGAACTAGCCAGAGAGTGTTCAAGTAAACAAATCCTGTACAGTTAAGATGCTACATTCGTCTCCGACTCTGTGCACGTCCCTCAGCAGGTTCTCACAGAAAGTGAGGTCACGTCCAAATAGACAGCAAACTCGAAAGTTCTTGCCATCCTCGGCTTAGTCTGGGCCAAGTGTTGGACGTAGTGTTCAAGCAAGGAATGTGCGTTTTAAATCACTGATGTTTCCTTGAGGACTGTGCTCCTCAATAGCTTGATTCTCCTCACCCTGAGGGTTTTTAGGGCTTCTGATGGGGGAAAATGCTAGAAAAAGAAAAAAAGACACACAATGTGGTCAGTGAGATGTAAAACCCAAAAGCCCAAAAATGCTTCATAGTGTTGAAGACCTGAGATTCAGGATCAACCGCCATATTGGCGACGTCGTGGGGAGGGGGGATTTTTTTCCCGCCACAACGCGCGCCTCCGCCCCCACGCCACCCCCCCCCTCCTCCAACAAACACAAACACGCTGATCTACCCCCTTCACCGTGTATTCCGCCATTATTATACCGTTATTACACGTTAAAAGCATAACATAGAAGCATATATATGATGTCCACTTTGTACCTTCATCGGAGTCTTTTCCGCGGAGTTTGCTCGGCGGGAAGCGACCCGAAGGGCTTCGGAGGGTTGCGGCGTTTCAACTCTCCTGGATGTTTTCGCTTCCGTTTGACGAAAAAACCTGCAAAATAAAGTGTGTTTTTTAGATTAATTTTGTACACACGGGGTATTATCTGTCTCGCTCTGCCACTTTCCTACCTGTAATCTGTGTCGTGGTAGTAGCTGCACCGAGTCGTGCGCTCGGCTTTCCGGCGCGATCGCTTACGGTCCCGCGGGCAACGGAGTTCTCGCGGTCCGGAGGCGTAGCGTGGAGGGCGGCTGCTGCAGCAGCGACCCTCTTTTTGCCCACCTGCAGCGATTCCTGGTAGAACGCCGGTGCCGCCTCGGCCGCCGCTCCCTCCCACTCGTAGTCGCCGTTCAGCGGTGTGTCCGAAGCAAAGTCGAAGTTCCAGCGGAGCCGGTCGCGCTCGGAGATCTCGCGGAGCTTCGCGTCGACGTCTCGCTGGAGCTCGTCGTGGTCGACGGCGCCAAAGAGGCTCCGGCGTACGGTACTCCGACGACGAGGAGGAGCAGTCGGGGTGATCGGGGCTACGACGCCCAATATCGCTGCTCCTGGAGAGCTCGCCATGGAGGAAACGCGATAACTGAAGAAAAACAAACTCAGAGGAAAATCGCAGTGATGATAAGATTCTCGGAGTGGAAGCGCGATAAGTGTGTAGTGTGTAGCAGCGTTGCTAAGGTCGGGTTTAAAGAGCCTCGGGGTCTGCTAGAAACGTGTTGCCGTTTTGAGTGATCTTATTGGTCAGCCAGAGTCCACCCTCTCTCCAGTTGGCCGCCTGCTCTCGGTTCTGATTGGCTGCTGGTAATTTTGGAATGGCGCCAAAACTGTGCCTGTGACGCAGGATTTGTTTGTGTTTGTAATTGTGCGCGTACGCGTGTGCGTGTGCGTATGCGTATGCGTGTGCGTGTGAGATGGAGGGAGGGTGAGTGAGTGTGTTTGTAGGGATGGCCCTCTTCAAACTGACTGATTGTTTGGGTGCTTGTTTAGGAGTTGTTTTACACTTCCCAACAAAGTCAAGACAACACATTAGGGAGAAGAAAAAACAATCGATTGTTTGTAACTTTCTCGTTTTTATTTTGTATTAAATTAATGATAAATAAATGACAAATTAATTGATTCATTCATTCATTTAACTTAAAAAGTCGTCCAAAATAGCTTTTTTCATTAACCGTTAAATAAGGAAAGAACATGTTGATCGGTGTAGTTTTATAAATATATTTATGTAGTTTATATATATATATATATATATATATATATATATATATATATATATATATATATATAAATTAATTTAGCAAGTTTCTTCTTTTTCATATGTAATTTACTTTTAAAAATTAATAAATGAATAATTGCGCTGTTTAAATTCCGTTTTTTTTTTAAAAAAAAAACAGTGCGCTTGGCGCCCCCTAGCGTCGAGTTCCAGTATTTTAGCGGACAGACACCTGGACAGTAAAATAAAATTACAAAAGGAGGATGATTGAAGTTGTTCGACAACAACAAAAACGTAAAACCTTCTTGCAGAGGGTGAAATTTAATATGTAGGTTTGTACACAGGAGCAGTGACATGTCCAAACATGTTGTATGCCTGAAGCAGCTTTCAGTAAAAAAAAAAAAGGCAGAAAGAAATCCATGAAAACCAGGCTGTGAAATCACTAAAGGCAATATTGTGTGGGTTCAAGCAACATCGAAAGCAGGAAGTGAATGTAACATATATTTTTTTAACATGCAAATGATTCACTGGAAGTTTGCGAACATCAGCCTTATTCTCAAACCTACCAAAATTGGCAGATTGTGGTGCTTGATGTGCAAATATATGCAGATTTAAGTACCTTTGATAATTCCTCCTACTAGGGGCACGGTGGCTTAGTAATAATCCTCACACCGCCAGGTTCGGGGTTCGATTCCCGTCTCGGCCATGTGTGTGTGGAGTTTGCATGTCCTCGGGGTTTTTTTCTCCGGGTTCTCCGGTTCCCTCCCGGTCCAAAAACATGCACGGCAGGTTGATTGGCACCTTGGAATTGTCCCTAGTGTATGAATGTGTGGGTGTGTGAGTGTGTGTGTGTGTGTGTGTGTGTGTGTGTGTGTGTGTGTGTGTGTCCTGCGATGGGTTGGCATTCCATCCAGGGTGTATCCTGCCTTAATGCCCAGAGACACAGGCTTTTGCAATAGTACAATTGGACAGTGTTTTGTACAGTTATTAATGCAGAATTCGTTCATTCACTTTAAGTATTGGCTGTCATTTGGCTTCCAAACCCACAATATCTTCACATGTCTACTGACTTATTGATTACTAAACAATGAGTAAATGAAAAATGAAGCCCCTGGTTTGTAAACTGCATTTCGAATACAACAAGTAGTACATGCAATGCTCGTGCAAGTCCAAAATTAATTTAACACGGTTAGCACAGGATACACTCTGTATGGAATGCCAACCCATCGCAGGGGACACACAAACACACACTCACATTCATACACTAAAGACAATTTTCCAAGGTGCCAATCAACCTACATTTATATCATTTTGAAGATATTAGCATTGTTTAAAAAAAATACTTTCGAAAATGTTAAAGATTATAAATCACCCCTTCGCCCGACAAGAATTTTGCACCCTAACCTGCAACAATATGATTATGCCGCAGCTCAATATTAAAAAATAAAATATAATATCTTCAAAGGGTTTGAATTTTTTTCCCCTTAGAATGTTAATTACAGTAAGCGCCACCTAGTTACAAATGAAAGTAATCAAAAGTAATCAAATGTAATCAGTTACTTTGCTTTTATAAAGAGATTTAAAAGTTACACTACTTATTACATTTTGAATAGGGTCATTTGTAATCTATTACAATTCCAAAGTAACCTTCCCAACAATGGTGGTCAGTTATGTGCAGTGTTGGGAAGGTTACTTTGGAAATGTAATAGATTACAAATGACCCTATTCAAAATGTAATAAATAGTGTAACTTTTTAATTACTTTATAAAAGTAAAGTGATTACATTTGATTACTTATTGATTACTTTCATTTGTCCTCTAGGTGGCACTTGATGAAAATAACATCCTGAGTCAAAATGTTTACATATTAGAAGCAAATTGTTGACAACTTGCAGGCGAAATATTTGTATTTTTAAATTAAATTATGTAACGCCTAACTAGTTACTCCCCAACACTGGTTATGGTTGTGTTGTATAGATATAAAGGAACATTGGTGTGCATACACAAATAAGACTTTGAGGAACTTTCGAGGTAGATGTGTCTGCCAAACTAAAAGTTAATGTTAGCACTCGAACCGATCTAACTATAGGGCTAACTTCAACCCTAACACTAAACAACAAGTTTATTCAGGCTGAAAAGTACACTTGCTCTTGGATGTTTGATTCAACGTTGTCCAGCTTCATCCAGGTAGGAAATGCTGGACCAGGACTGATTTTATCCTGTTTTGATCCACCTCAGATCTTTGGGTGGATTTCTATAGGACAGGGTGAAATGTCTTTGAGATCATTGGTACCCAATGTGCTTACACAGAAAGAGCCTTCCAGCTGGCTGTACACCCCGAGTACAGGCCGAACTTTAAATTATAACTGGATCACACTATTTTAAGACTAACCTACATTTTCCTGATATAATGCATGGTTATTATTCAGCAAGGGTTTGGAGACGCACAAGGTTTTGAGATTGTAAATTTAGCCTTATAACTTATTAGGCTGAATCTACTAAACCTGTAATGTAATTTTAAAAGTAATAATAAGCACAAACTCTTTGTAGCATTATTTTAAAATGACTGGACAGCTAGAATAAACCTTTTTATATTGTATATGGCCAAAATTATGTAGGAACAAATATCACTGAAGTGCTTAGTGAAAGTCTCATTAACAATGTATTCTATTTTTTTCTTGTATAACTACAACTTTAGGCCAATATCAGATCTCCGCTTTATCTCAGAGATTCCAGAGAAGTTACATTCACACCTACTTAGGAAGAACATTTTCATTTATGTATCAGTCAGGATTTCAGTCCCATCATAACACAGAGACAATGCTGGTTAAAGTGGTAAATGACTTTGGCCTCTGATCAGGGCTGTGCTTCTTTGCTAGTGTTGCTTGATCTTAGTGCAGCTTTTGATACCACAGAACATAATATCCTACTTACCAGACTAGAAAATGTTCTCCAGACCCTCTGAGGTAAAGTTTGGTGTTCCACAAGGATCTGCCTTAGGCTCGCTGCGTTTTTCTTTATATACAATGTTTCTGGAGGAAATTATATGTAAACATGGTATTAGCTTCCATTGCTATGCTGTCGATACACAGTTGTATGTTTCAGCAAAAACCAGACGAACAATACAATAACAATAACAATAATGAGGAGTGTGTAAAGGACATTAGACAGCGGGTGCTCAATAACGGTCCTCAATAATCCTTCTACTTAACATGGATAAGATGGGATTACTTTTAACAGGACCACATACATCTAGAAGTAAACTTTCGGATTCCGTAGCATCTTTGGATGGTCTTTCTGTCTCAGTGTGTACAGCGATCAAAGATGTCAGTTTGATTATTGACTCTAGTTTTTCCTTTGAGACACCTATGAATAACATTAACAGGATCGCCTTCTTTCACCTTAGAAACATTGCTTAAATTGGAAATATGATGACATTACAGGATGTAAAAAAAATAGTTCATGCTTTTGTTACATCTCGCTTAGGCTACTGTAACGCTCTACTGTCTGGTTGTTCTAGTAAATGCATAAATAAGATTTAGTTAATCTAGGGTCCTTACCAGATCTAGAAAATATGACCACAACACCCCAGTTTTAATCAGTCTTCACTGGCTTCCCATTAAAGCTCGCATTGATTATACAATCGTCTTGCGGACGAAAATTTTTGTGTGTAGCGGTCGTAATCTTCAACATGTACTGTAATTTTATGACATGTTTTTTCACTGTAACTGTAACGGATTACTGTTATCATTGATTACTGTTGTAATTAGTTCATTCATTGTAAGTAGTTCTCCCGCCAACACTGGTTATTCCTGATCTGTGTAATTGTACACTTAAAAAAATTCTGACTTATTAATATCAAAATGTTATATATATATATATATATATATATATATATATATATATATATATATATATATATATATATATACATATATATATGTATAGAATATGTATAATATATATAGAAATATATTTCAGCGGCACTTCAGGTCAATTTGTACACAAGCGACAAGACTTTTGTCAGGGATATACATACATACATATACATACATATATGTATATATATATATATGTATATCCCTGACAAAAGTCTTGTCACTTGTGTACAAATTGACCTGAAGTGCCGCTGAAATATATTTCTAATCAAGATTTTTTTTACAAGAAATGGCTCATTTTAATCCCAACAGCTTTTGTAATAATGTTTCAGTGCAAAACGAAACTGTCAAAAAGTATTCTAATATTCACAGCTTGGTAAAGCCCATTGAGTCCATTTTTGCAAAGACATAAGTGTTGTCGCCTTGTCATATGAGCTTCACCTATGAACTAATAATGGATCAATTAGGTCTCAGGTGTGTATAAAAAGAACCCCAGTACACTAGACCTTCACCTCAACTGCAACTAGACCTCTGCAAACATGCCTAAGATTCACCCTGAGACTAAAGTGTTGATTATCAAGAGGCTGAAGACCAGATCCACTGCTGATGTGGCAGACACCTTCAATGTGTCTCAGCGTCAAGTACAGAGGATAAAAAAAAGATTTGAAGAGACTGGAGACGTTTTTGACAAGCCCAGGTCAGGCAGACCCCGCAAGACAACTGCTCGAGAGGACCGTTTGTTGGCTCGAAAATCCAAGGCCAGCCCATTTTCCACTGCAGCAGAGCTCCACGAGACCTGGTCACCTGAAGTCCCCGTGTCAACCAGAACAGTTTGTCGGATTCTATCTCGAAATGGCCTCCATGGTCGAATCAGTGCCCAGAAGCCAGCACTAAACAAAAGACGATTGAAAAACCGTGTGGCATTTGCCAAGGCCCACAGCCTGCTAAAAGGATGGACGCTGGAAAAGTGGCAGAAGGTTGGATTTTTCAGATGAATCTTCTGTTGAATTACACCACAGTCGCCGCAAATATTGCAGGAGACCTACTGGAGCCCGCATGGATCCGAGATTCACCCAGAAAACAGTGAAGTTTGGTGGCGGAAAAATCATGGTCTGGGGTTACATCCAGTATGGGGGTGTACGAGAGATCTGCAGGGTGGAAGGCAACATCAATAGTCTAAAATACCAAGAAATCTTAGCTACCTCTTATATTCCCAACCATAAAAGAGGCCAAATTCTGCAGCAGGATGGTGCTCCATCGCATACTTCCATCTCCACATCAAAGTTCCTCAGGGCGAAGAAGATCAAGATGCTCCAGGATTGGCCAGCCCAGTCACCAGACTTGAACATCATTGAGCATATGTGGGGTAGGATGAAAGAGGAAGCATGGAAGACTAAACCAAAAAATTTGATGAACTCTGGGAGGCTTGCAAGACTTCTTTCTTTGCTATTCCTTGATGACTTCATCAATAAGTTGTATGAATCCTTGCCAAACCGCATGGATGCAGTCCTTCAAGCTCATGGAAGTCATACAAGATATTAAATTTGGATCTCACAGCACCACTACTTAATTTGCTGACATATTTTTGTATTTGCAGTAAATTTGTTCAATTTCTGTATAGGCGACAAAACTTTTGTCTTGCCAAAATTTGACCTTTCTGTTTTGATTAAATGATAAATCTTTTTTCAGTGAAACTAATTTATTTCAGTGCATTAAACATCATTTGGGAGGGTTTTAGCTGTTCATACGAGCTATTTCTAACACCAATTGATTAATTAAAAGTCAATAATAGCAAGGTTAATAGCAGGTGTTTCTACAAAATAGATAAGCGACAAGACTTTTGTCCAGGGACTGTGTGTATATATATATATATATATATATATATATATATATATATATATATATATATATATATATATTTATATTTAAGTATAGTAGTTGCTTTTTTTTTTTTACATGTTGTGGAAAGTTGTAGGACAAATCATATCAAGTCAAGGTCAGAGTTGTTGCATGGGCAAGCGCGTATGCGCAGAAGGCTGCGCAATCCGAGCGCCGTGTGACGTCCTTGAGTGCTTTTGTCTTGTTTTCGCACCCATGCAGGAAGTGACGAGAGAACGCGCGATATAGCTCGCTTGATGTAGACTTGCCCTGGTCAGGCAGGCGGGCAGCGGAGGGCAGCGGAGCGGAGCGGGGCTTAGAGGAGCGGGTTATCCATGCGGGTTATTGACAAGCCGGTCGGGATTAAGTGCGGAGACTCCGCGTACAGGCGCTTGTAGTCAGTGTGACGTAGACGCGACGGGAAGGTGTTCATAGACTTCGTTAGAGTTTATCTACGCAGCAGTAATGCTCGTTTAATTGGCACGGAGGGGTCCGTTAAGACCGGCTTTGCCCCCCTTCCCCTCCTTTCTCGTGCACTACGCATGTGTACTGTATGTGTGTGCACGTGTGTGCGTCCCTCTGTAGCCTGACCGAACGTCCGAATACACAATGAGGAGACTGAGAACCTAATCCACAAGGAGACCAGGAACCGGGGTTGGGAAGGAGAACACATACACAAAGAGGAGGTTCAGAACATTACCCAAGTAATGGAGTGAGATTTTACCTAACGAGGAGGTCGAGAACGTACACAGGTGGGCATTTTGAACATAACCAAGAGGGATTAAGAACGAGGAGATTAACCCGAGAAGGAGGTTAGGACATACCCCATTGATACCACAACATGGCCAAACTGGAGCAGAAGAAGAGCAGCAGCAGCGTTTTGGCCTTTGGTGGCAAACCTGCAGAGGAGGAAGAGCAGGAGGAAGAGGAGGTGAGCAATGGGCCAACCGATTCGCCAGGAACCGGAGGCGCTCATGAGCCAGGGGTCAGACCCAAACCTGCCAAGCGTAGCACCGAGAGCGAGGTGTATGATGATGGAACCAACACTTTCTTCTGGTAAGTGAGAGTGCATTCCTTTTTAGACACCAGCCATATAGGTAGCTACACTAGAGACCGCATTCATCTAACCTGCCCTGACCTTCACATGCCCATATAGTCTGAAATGTCCTTCTGCGTCGTCCAGCAATCCATTTTCCTTTTAACCCTGTTCTGCCTTGTCCGTACGTCTGTCCACATTCCACGACTTTGTACAAACATAGCGGGGGGAACTTTTGTGTCCTTGAAAGATCCTTGACCTTCCACCAGGGATGAAATGAGCAGCAGCGCTTGTAGTTAATAGAGTTTAAAACAAACAAACAAATAAAGCAGCCATGCTTCAAAATCTGCCGCAAAGTGTCGAATGAATAAGTCAGTAAGGATCAGGGGTGCACATACTTTTGGATGTGTAGCGTGTTCGTATACATATTTCCATAATTTGATTTGGGAAATAGTTTTATAAGATGTAGTTGCTGTTATACGTGGTGTAGAGGACACAGGGTACGGTCTTTATGGTGCATGAAAATAAAACATAAGTATTAAAATTGTAAAGATAAGCGATTGCACAAGATTGAGAACGTATAATTTATTTAGGTTTCAGGAGTTCTGTGGGAATGGGACGGGAAGTGGTATCGCAGGGGGCCGGAAGATCGCAGGTTCAAATCCAACCAACAAGCTGCCACTAGTGGGCCCTTGAGCAAGGCCCTTAATTCTGAACTGCTCAGTTGAAAGTCGCTCTGGATAAGGGCGTCTGCCAAATGTCATGAATGCAAATGTTAAAATGGGAATTCGTTTTCCCTGTAAATATTTAATTATATTTTACATATTGCAAGTAATTATTCATGTTAAACTAGCAATATGGACCAAAGCCTGATTAATATAGTCTAACCTTTGGCACTTGGATATTATGGGACTTTAAGATATTGGGCATTGTAGCAGAAGTTAAAATCCCACCACCCCGACCAACCTGCAACGATTACGAGTCCTTTACATGAGCCGTGTCCTGTCCACTTTTTTTCCCTCCGATCTGCCCGAATTGTCCCGACGTCCCAACTTTTGAATGGAGGACTCTTCTATCAGCTGGAGACCATTCTGTGCAGCTGAAGATGGTTCCAAAGTTGGTGTTTAAGGGATTGGACTTTTTATTTGTTGAAGGTTGTAATTTCAAATCCCAGCATTACCAATCCGCCACATTTGGGCCTCTGAGCCCCATAACAGCATGGCTGCTCGGTTGTATGAAGGAGATGAATATGTTGCTCTGCATTTAAACGCCTATTACTAAACAGTATGCCATGAAAATCATGGAATTCTAATGAATGGGTGTTCAGTGCCACCCAAGATGACCCTTTTTGAATCTAGTTCCACTCGAGGTTTCTTCCTCTCGGGGAGTTTGTCATAACTTTAGGAAAAAACGGGTTATCTCTGGAAATCTGCTTTGAGACAACATTTAAGTAATAAGGGTAACATTTAAGTAAAAAGTAATAAGGGAATCTGTCAATTTCCCTAAAAGTACACATTATAGAGACTTGATTTAATGAATGTGTGACTATTTCGAATCACCAGAGCAAAAAGTCCACTTCTTGGTCATCCCATATGACCTTTTGCATCGTGCGGTTCAGGTCGAATATGAAGAGAGTCCGGTATCTTCCGAGTGCACTCTGTGAGTAGCGCTGCGTTTTTATCGATCTTTGAATAATGAAATATACATGATCGACGAGTAGAGAGCGTATATTTTGGTGTTGTGCGTACATTTAGATAGAGGGTGGAAACCTTTCTCGGAAAGCCTGCGCAAGGGGAGGAACAGTGTGATGCCGGAGTGAGAGCATGTCACGGTGCCAGCTTTGCATTGGCTTTTCTGCAGTTCAACCTACTCAGCATAAACGTCTCTGTAAGGCTGGGTAAAGACTTTAAGCAGAACTGATGCAGTGGCTCGAGGGGGAAGGGGGTAAGGTGGGGCAGGGCAGGGCAGGGCTGGGCCAGAATGTGAGCAATGACTCCAGATTCCTATAACTGCTAATGACAAGGAGAATTATAATATATTAATAATGGGTATTAAAAAATGTTGCATTTGCGAGTGACCAGCTATTATGACACTTGTAGAAAAAAATGACACTTTTTATATTCTTTTGTGTTTTTTTTTTAAACTACAAACCAGGTCTCTAAGTGAACTGCTGTTTATAGCATCATCAAGAACAGGAAATTCCAGTTGTAAACGTTTAACAATCCTTTTATTGTTATGCTTAAATGAACAATCACGACACAATCTACAACAAGTGATGAGTGAAAACTTGAGTTTCGACACAGAGCAAACAAAAAAAAAATGAATCGCCATATTTAATCTTTCATTTTGATCCCGTTACTGGTACAGCTCTTTTACCTGTGTAAGGCCATGTCCAAACTAATAAGGTTTCATCTGAAAATACGTTCTTTCCCCTCTTTGCTTCCGGCTTCTTTTTTGGCCTTTGATGGCGTTTTCAGTCAATGTAAATGGAGCTCCAAATCAGAGTTTCAATACGGGTTTTCACCTTGCAGCGTAGGCTGTGAAAAGTCGATGGTATGAGAGAGGAATATTGAGAGGAGCGAGACTCAAAAGTCAAAACCTGTCCTCATCCAGAGTGTCCATTCATTACAATTCCATCATCGAGTTAATTGATAGGTGCTTAAACTCTTCGTGCAAACTGTGATCCAAAGCCAGAGTAGTAGTAGGTAATATAAATTACACTCCATGTGTTGCTCATGGATTCGTTCAGGCTCTTCATGCCGAACCATATTGAAGAGAACCTTTATAAAGAATGGCATTTCGTCATGGGGCATGACGTAAGAACATCGCTGTGCGTTCCCCCGGGGGCGATTTTGCATTTTGCATACACACCGGAGCTGACACTCCCTTTGCCTGCCTTATGGCATTTTTTTTTTTACCTCATAAGTATTGCTTCTTACATTCCCCGAAATGTGGAAAACTCGAATAGGTCAGTTTGTTGTGTCCGTCCCTGCAGCAGGACATCCAGCAGTGCATGAAGTGAACCTACACAAAGGCTTCCATGTGGCATCAGAGCTGGCATTCCTACGCTCGGTCAGTCACGCCATGCGCCAGTCGAACTTTGGTTTACTATTCAACTTTCTTTTCTTTTTTTTTTTCTTTTTTCCTCCCTCCAGTGCCACTGCAATGTCAATATTTAATCAGTGATTCGTTGATTTATTTCTTTTTTTCTTATTATTTTTGTGTGCAAACAACAGGCGAGCGCACACGCTGACCGTCCTATTCATCCTGACCTGCGCTCTGGTCTACGTGACTCTGCTGGAAGAGACACCACAAGACACTGCGTACAACACAAAGAGGTATGTGTGTGTGTGTGTGTGTGTTTGTGTATATATAAACACTAACCCTTTATTTGTGAGTTATTTGTTTAAAAACACAAAGTGACCCAGACCTGATGCTCCTGCATTCCTGTCAGGCTACATGTTTCTCTTTGAGAGTGAGATTGTTTGTGTGTGTAAGAGAGAGTTGTGCTGTGTGAGTGTTTTGAGAGAGAGCTAGGATGTGTGTCTGTGTTTGTCAGATTGTGTGTAAGTAAACAAGATTTTGTTTGCATTTGAGCGAGGTGAGAGATTGTTGCTCGTGTTTGTGTGAGTGAGTAGGATATTTAGTGTCTTCAGTGAGCATTTAAACATGATTAAAATGGATGATGTACAGGTGTCGTCGTCGTCGTTGTCCCCCGTCCCCGTCCCCCCCGCATATCATTTGAGGGTTTTTTTTCCCTGCAGTGTGTTTATGTATTTAATATTTATTTAACAATCAAGCCATCACGTCGACGACGATGATAACGATGAAAAACTGATCACACTTAACACCCCTTAGTCCTATAAAGCTGATGTGACACTGCTTTATGGATCTCTTCAGGGTTCGATCTGAATATAGTAAAATGAGATGGTGTGTGTTTGCAGAGGGATTGTAGCCAGCATTCTGGTGTTCCTATGTTTCGGAGTCACGCAGGCGAAAGATGGCCCTTTCTCACGACCGCATCCAGGTAAGAAACACAGATCAAGGCCACTTTGATGCTTCCCTCCTTTTCCTCCTCTGTAATAATAATAAGAATAATAACACGGAGACGGGATCAATAAAACCCACACAGCGCCATAAATACAAAGTGTCCAATTATTATTATTATTGTTCTCTATATGTCTATAGCATCTGTCTATTACAGTGAGGTGGTATTTTTCTTTCTTTGTAGAGGCAGCTGTGGCAGTCTCTTTATTTATTTATTAGCCTTTTTTTTTAAATATTTTCCCCCTGGTAATAATACTTATATTAAGTATTAATATAAGGGAAGGGTGAAGCTCAGTGGTCTAAGGCGCTGGGCTGCTGATCGGAAGATCCAGGGTCGAGCCCAGGTATGGCCAAGCTGCCGCCCTTGGGTCCTTGAGCAAGACCCTTAACCCTCTGTGCTCCAGAGGCGCCGTATCATGGCTCTGACCCTGCGCTCTGACCCCAACTACCAAATAACAAGCTGGGATATGCGAAGAAAGAATTTCACTGTGCTGTAATGTATATGTGACAAATAAAGGCTATTATTATTATTATTATTATTATTATTATTTATATTATTAATAATATATAATAATAATAAATAATATAATAAATAAAGTCATGTTTGATAGCTCAGGGTAAAAAAAAAAAAACTACCATACCATGTTACTATACCCCCAACACCCCCCCAACCCCCCCCCCCCTCCCAACCTTTTTTTTTTACGCAACATTCCAGGTACCATTCGTATTCGGAACTCCACGAGTCGTTCCTGGCAAAACCCATTTTAGAATTTGAACAATTTTTTTGCACAGATCAGTGTGTGAACTGTTGCAATGAGAGTTAGATTCCAGAACAACATTTTTAACATTTTTTTTCTCAGCACAAACCAAAGACAACAATAACCACTGTATTAATTCCGACCCTTTGGGTTTAGAAAAAGGCTCTGGGATTAGAAATCACAAGTCGTTTGCGGTCTCAGTTTTGCCCCTTGAATCTGTTGGGCGAACGTGAGCTGGGCACATGTAACGCCAGTGGCTAGGTCGTGATCCTATTGCCAGTCAGAGTAGCCCAAGGCTTTTGAGTCATTTGAGGGGAAACGAAATAAAAAAAAAATATCCGAGTGGAATATTTCTTCTTTTTTTTTCCATAATTAAATTGTCTGCTGCACGTTTAAATCCATTTAAGTTGTTAATATATCCTTGTCACTTGGGGGGCTTTTTTTCCCCCTCTCCTCCTCCTTTGAGATGATGAGATATTTTTTGTGATGTTGGCATGGGGAAAACAACCTTTAAAGGAACCAGACCCAACCCATCATCATCTTGGTGGCACTGAATATGCATTCATTACAGTTCTATCGTTCTTGAAGTCAGTACTACGAGCACTTAAATCCAAAATTGTTCATGTCAATTTCAGTTGTGAGTCACTGTAATAGGCTGTTGGGTTGTAAGAGTTCTTGAGTTTATTGCGGTTTATGTAGAACCGTGCCCAGCTGCACAGAGTGGTCTCACGTTGACCAGAGTTAGGGCATCTGGATGAATCCGGCCGGTCCAAAATTAAGAAATGGAAACTCACTCTCTAAGGTTGCATACTATTATAAGTATATATTTATATATTACAGCTTAATATTCCACAGCTTGGTGTCTCACTGTCCCTGCGGACCCTGTCTGCTGCCTACATCCTCTTCAGTTCTTCACAGAGACTTCTAGATCACTGTCATCAGTTATGCTTGTAACAAACATCATCAGGATAAACTGCAGAGTTGATATGTTTACATTGCTTTGATGTTAGTTTGTTTTTGTTTGTTTATTTATTGCTCCACTTGACAATCTTTTTACTCGCCGTCCACACTGAAACTAGAGGTGTAGGAGTGTCCCATTGAACAGCAGACCAGTTTATCTTGCCAGACCAGCTATATGCTGTCAAAAATGAACCCATTCTCTAATTTGAAGGACCTGAAGGACCAGGAACAGAGCTTGGAGCAACTTCTTGAGAAGAAAATGAAATTTTTTTTCTTCTTCTTTTTTTACGAACCTGTTCCGATTGCCCAAGGCAGCTGCACTCTACAGACTGGTCCCCCCTGGTGTGTAAATGCAAATATGCTTACTTATGAGAGCTACGAGTAGCGTGGCAACAGAGCAGCCTGTGGGGGGAAAAGGGCATCTTCAGAGGAAAGACAAGCCAGGCTGCCCTGAAGCGAGGGTTAGAAATAGAGGAGAAGGAGCATGAGCATGAAAGCACCGAGAGCAGCTCGGTTTACTCACCTCGCGTCTACTGCACGTTTGGATCACATCAAGTTTCTTCACTGCACAAATGTCAACAGATTCCCTGTTTTCTTTGGATGTTTTTAGCTGCGGGTGCAACGGAGAAGCAAAATGACCGCATGTCTGCGACGGTGGAAAGCGAAGTTGTAAAAAAAAAATACTCTCTATCGATGTTATATAGACATGCAGTATCACACACTGGGATCTCATGTCCTAAGAATGGACAGCATTGTCAAAGCAAATAAACAAAATTCCAAAAATCTCCTTTCCCAGCAGCCACAAGTGCACCACCTGTATACATTGCCTCTAGCAATAGCATCCATATATAATTCATAAAATGTTCCTGTGCGTTTTTGTGCATTCCGCTTTGTGTGTGTGTGTGTGTGTGTGTGTGTGTGTGTGTGTGTGTGTGTGTGTGTATATATATATATATATATATATATATATATATATATATATATATATATATATATATATATACATATATATACATATATAGCTCTAACTAGTACACTCTCTGATAATCAGTCAATGGTCATGAGGTTGTATTCTTAAATCAACAGCTTAATTCTCATGTATTTTACACTACAGTCTCCCGCACGGTTGATTCTGAAAGAATCAAGGAAGGTTTCTAAAATATGACTGGATTAAAAACTCTAACATGAAATAAAGAGAATAGACTATTGGGAATAATACATACCCTATTAATACACATATATTATTACAAAATATAACCCTACCTCTCTGGTGCTTAAATCTCTACTCTGTTCTGTTTGTCAGCATACTGGCGCTTCTGGTTGTGTGTCAGCGTCGTCTATGAGCTGTTCCTCATCTTCATCCTTTTCCAGGTGAGTGAAGAGTCCGGCCCACACACACACACACCTGCACACACATTGTTGATGAATAAATGGAAAATAACAATGCAGGTGGTATTCTACATAAAATCAATGCATCTTGATTTTCACATTTTCCTTTGGGGTTTTATATACAATGGTGTTTGAAAGTTTGTGAACCCCTTGTGCTGTTCTGACGTTGTTGTTTTTACCATGGCTTTCTTATTTTTTCATTACGTGCTTTTTATGATTACATTTCAGATGGATGTTGATCAGTTGCATATGTTTGTTTAGAGGGAATTTTGTGAGTAGCCAAAAAATGACAGGATTGAATTGTAAATGAAGGCTTTTATTTAGGATCCTGTGGCTCCTCCTTTTTCAGACATTATATCAAACCAATGTCTTGTGTAACCACTGACCAGTCTGTCACACCTCTGTGTTTGGGGAGTCTGTGTTTGGGGATTTTTACCCACTCCTACTTGCAGAACTCGGCTAGTCGAGAGGTTAGAAGGACATCTGGCATGTACTGGCATGGATTGAGAATCAGACTCTGCCTAGGCCAATCAGGAGTGAGAATCTTCTTTTAAGTGGATTTGCTTAAATGCTTAGGGCTGTTATCTTGTTGCACCACAAGTTTTCGACCCAGCTTCAGCTGTCTGACTGATAGCAGGAGATTCCCTTTAAGAATTTGAGAATTCAGGTTTTCCCTGAATAATATGGAGTCGACCGGAGGCAGAAGAGCAGCCCCACATCTTCACATCTCCACCACCATGCTTCACTGTTCTTTTCATAGAATTCCATGTTGGCTTTTCACCACACATGGCAGCTGTGATTATAATCTAATAAATCTGTCCAAAGAATGGGCTTCCAAAAGGCCTCTGATTTGTCCAAATGCTTTCTGGCAAAGTTTTAATGGACAGCTTTGTTCTTTTTTTGAGAGCAGAGGCTTCTTTCTAGCAACCCTCCGATAAATGTCATGTCTATTTAGTTTTCGTGTGATGATGCCAGAGGTCTACAACTCGCCGGAGGTATTGTTTGGGTTGGCCTTTACCCAAGTTATTATTTTTCCTGTGTTTCTTGATACTTTTGAGTTGTGGTCATGTTGAATGCCATCCGTTTGTAGATAACATGTCTTACAGTGGATGGATGGAGGTAGAATCTCTAGGAGATGGTCTTATAGCCTTCCCCAGACTGATGGGCCATCACCACCTTCTTCCTGATGTCCTCGAATAGCTCTTTTCCTCTTGGCATTGGCATTGTTTGACTTCTCTCTCTCTCTCTCTACCTACCATTTTGTTGTATTACGTTACAGACGGTGCAGGATGGACGACTGTTTATGAAGTACATCGATCCGAAGTTGGGTGTTCCTCTTCCAGAGAGAGACTATGGAGGAAACTGTCTTATCTACGATCCCGGAAACACCACTGATCCTTTCCACAACATATGGGTAAAAACAAATAAATATAAATAAACACTTCCTTAAAAACTTCCTTATAAACTCCCACACACACTGACACACACAAACCTTAACAATCCGCGGGTGGCTAATTTGTGTTTGTTGTTGCAGGATAAAATGGACGGCTTTGTTCCTGCACATTTTCTTGGTTGGTACATCAAGGTGGGTGTGTGTTTGTCATGCTGCATGTCATGAAGCTCTTACAAATCCATTATTTATATTAATGATAGAAATACTTTTATTGTTAAAGTATTCGTTTTATTTGTTGAGATTTATTTTTTTCCCACTGCATCATATTTACTTGTTTACTACTTATTTAGCAATTTAATACTATTGTCATTGTTGGGCCCTTGAGCAAGGCCCTTAAACCTCTTTGCTCCTGAGGTGGTATATCATCCGAGGCTGACCCTGCACCTCTGACCCTAGCTATTTTCACAGTAAATTTGTACGTCTTGAAAAAGTGGCAAATATAAGGAAACAGTTTCACTGTTCCATAATGTAAGTATGATGTGTAAAAAGCCCATTTTACCCCTTTGCACAGTGATGGAAGGGAATATAGAATCATACTATTACACAAATGGTGATTGGCTTCTTATTCCAGTGTGGTTCCCTTTAAAGTTTATCATGTGAGGGAGTTTTTCCCTCACCATTGCGTACTTTGGCTCGGTCACATTGGATTAATTTATAAGGATACATTTTCTAATTTCTATCCTCTATATAAATCTATTTATCTATCTGTATAAAATTTCTGTTTGTCAGACATTAATGATTCGAGACTGGTGGATGTGTATGATAATCAGCGTGATGTTCGAGTTTTTGGAGTACAGTCTGGAGCATCAGTTACCAAACTTTTCAGAGTGTTGGTGGGACCATGTGAGTATACCATTCATCTTATTTTGTTTTTCTCTTTTTCTATGAACGTCATTCTTTATTTACTTCTGTCTCTTTCTTTATATATTTCCTTGTCTCCCAGTGGATTATGGATGTGCTCGTGTGTAACGGTTTGGGGATTTATTGTGGCATGAAGACGCTGGGTTGGCTTTCTATGAAGCCGTATCAATGGCAGGGTCTGTGGAACATTCCTACCTATAAGTAAGTGCTATAGTGCAACTACAACAGCTTCCTTCGTTAAATCCTCAAATACATAACGTGCTTGATATCGTAGTGTTTTTTTTTACCTTCACTTTTTTTGTTTGCTTTTCATCATACGCCGCGTTTTAAAGAAGTTGTTCTTTTGGGTATTTTTGCCAGTGTAAACTCGAAACAGATAAAGCTAGGGAATTGCTATTTATATTGCTGGAAAGTATCAGACATCTTCCCCTTGGTAATTTTGGAAATATTCCATCTTGGAATTTGTGGGGGTTAATGGGAATTTAGGGAACATTATGGGAATTAATTAGAAATGTTGGGCGATATTTTGTATATAAACTGTATAAATATATACAAACATAAATATAGAAACAAAAAATGTTTTTTGTTTTGATTTAATTGTTAGTAAAACTGAATAATAAGAATAACAATTATAATAATAACGAATAATTTGTACACATTACAATGGCATTTTAAACATAAATTTGCGTAATTGAAACAAATGTTTTTAACAATATTTGTGCAGAACTCAGGAAATCAAATGTGATGTGGGAATGCACAGTGCATGTAGATATTAAGGCTTAAAAAAAGTACCCTGTGTTTATGTAATTGATAATCGTGCAGGGTCAAATCTCAGTTGAAATTGCATTATATCTGTTTGTTTAAACCAAGATAATCCTTGATGTAAATTCCCTTTTATAGGATATACTGCAATTTTGTTCATTTCAAGTTTATACTAGTTAGTTCCAGTATATCTTAGTGGAAATTAAATTCATGGTTTGCTAATTTCTTCTCCATGAAAACAGTTTGTTTCCGATATTCCTTTCTTTTTCTTCCATTCAATAAAACCCAGGAGTTTAAAACTCTACAGTCCACAGCATTAAGGTCTGTTTTAAGCTTTAATTTGACCAGGTGTCAGAACAGTGTCACAGTACCATCACCGGTATCATATCACTTCAGAACATTGTTTCCCAGTTTCTGCATTTTTGGGCATCCTGGGACATCTGGATATATGTCTTTCTATAAATAGATGCACACCTGTACACTTGTGTCATGGCATTCATTGTGACAATATCCAGCAATCACTATCAGAGAGGAAAGGGCAAATAAATGTATAACCTGGGACAAAAATTAAATAAAAACATAATGCAATGATTTGCAAGTCTCAGAAACAGGTTTTATTTACAGTTGTGGACAAAGTACACAAACCATATAGTTGAGCGAAAGTAGAGATGCACTTAGTAAAATATTACTCCAGTAAAAGTGCTTCTTTCGAACTTTCCCTTATGTATTTTCCTTGCAGTGGTATCCAAACGATTATGATTTTATTTATCCTATTATTATTTATGTCAAAAGAAAACTTAAACATCTCAACTTTTTATTCTTTTATTTTATTTACATAATGAAATGTAGATGCCGCCATGAACACGCCACGAAGCTGGCATGGCTTTAAGAAACTAAACCTGACACCTGCTGGCTGGCTGATATATAGACTATATCATGGTTTAGAAGCTTGCCTGAGTTTAGCTTGCACTCATAACCCGTCTTGTTGTATTAATAACATTTTTGTTTGAGCATTGCGATGGTGATGTATATGGGATTGTTGAGCTGAAAGAGAGAGATGAGATCAGGTTCTGATGTTTGAGAAGGTCTCGGTTTTTCAGTTCAGCGGGGTTGAGGTTAGGGCTCGGTGCAAGTTCTTCCACTCCAATTTTTAACACACCATGTATTCATTAAGCTACCTTTGAGTGCATTGTCAAGCTGGAACAGGTTTGGGATGAACTGGAACATCAACTGCTTAGGCCTTTTTCTAATACCAGTCCAACATCGTCATCTCGCTAATTGTTCCCCAACTAATTAAAAGCTACACTAAACAGTCTAGTGTAGATTATTTTACGCTACAATTAATGTGTTTTAAAGACTTGTTAGTATTTTTAGACAGCATTTTGTTTATCAGCTTGTAGCAGTGAAGTAAAGCATGTACCCGTTAGGTAAAGAAACGAGCTGAAGCCTCTTAAAAACGGTGAAATCATGAGTTACAAGTTAAACAAATTAGATAATGCGTGTTCCCATGATTTGAAACTTTGAAAAGCTTGCAACCACGAGTCAAACAGATCTGACTAATGCATTTGTGACTAAATGAACACACAAACAAGCTCCATGATCTAGTATTAAGCCTTCCAAGAATTATCTAATGGGCCTTAAACGTAAAAAGAATTTTCCTTCCTGTTGATATTTGTATTAGGCCTTAGAGGCACTATAGGAGCATTGGGTTGCCTGAACAGTATTTTTTTTTTATTAGCTTGTAACCATGAGGTAAAGCCACATGAGAAGGCCTCATAAAGCTTGTAGCAACGAGGTCAAACTTCCTGCCGCAGTTTAAAGAATGAGGTAATGCCTGTAGTTTGTGGAGCATTATTCGTCATAAGGGCTGGATTGTCCATTGGCCCAAGCAGTGGGAATTATTTTTTTATTATTGTTTTTTTTTTAAATTTCAGATAATGACACAATTCCATGTAGAATAGAATAGCCTTTATTTGTCACATATACATTACAGCATAGTGAAATTGTTTCTTCGCCTATCCCAGGTTGTTTAGAAGCTGGCGTCAGATTGCAGGGTCAGCCATGGCACGGTGCCCCTGGAGCACAGAGGGCTAAGGGTCTTGCTCAAGGACCAAAGAGTGGCAGCTTGGCGATAACAGGGCTTGAACCTTCTGCCGACCTTCCGATCGTTAGCCCAGCGCTTTAAACTGCTGAGCTATACACTCCCACATGTAACCAGTAAAAACCACATAACAAATAAAAAGGACAGTGTTTTTTTTTTTTTATCTAAACAGAATGATATAATGTAAATGTGTTAAAATAACTTGTCGTAGTCGTCGTAGTTCAAAATGAGTGAAGTGGGTTGTAGTAAGTGCAAAGAGGGAAGGCATTTTTCTTTCTTGCTAATGTTTACTTTTATTTATTTATTTTTTGAATGCTCACAAACCATATAAGACAAATTGACAAAACAGTGGCAGAAATGATGCAACTAAAATAATAATTTTCCCATTCCAAGCTTTCTTTGAGGAAAACGCTGTAGGAAACACTGCGTGATTGTGAAACGCTGTGCGATTTCCTTGGCTTTTAGAGGAAATAATTCCATCTTTTTTTTTTTTTGCTTTTGCTTATTATTTAAAGCATCTTCAATGCATTTTTCAATTAAACATACCTGTTTATTCTTGAAAGTCTTTAAATATACTAGAATAAATCTTTTGTCTATGGCGTTTAGTACAAATTCCACAAACGAGTAAAGAAATGTCTTTTGAGGAAAATACCCAAAGTTTTCCTGCGAACGTTACTTCAGATTTGATGCAGCTGATTTACTGCAACTTGGTGTATGTTTTAACCACAGGGGAAAGATAAAGCGCATCGCATTCCAGTTCACGCCGTACAGCTGGGTGAAGTTCGAATGGAGACCAGCGTCAAACCTGCGCCGATGGCTCGCCGTGCTCGGCATCATCTTCATGGTCAGTGTGCGACCGGGTACTTTTTTGCCCAATAAATGTTCTTTACATATCTATATATCTTACATATGATATACTTGACACACACACACACACACACACCACACACACACACACACACATATATATATATACACACACTCTTTTTTTTCCCTTTCACCCTAGTTCCTGTTGGCAGAGCTGAACACTTTCTATTTGAAATTTGTGTTATGGATGCCACCTGAGCATTACCTGGTTCTGCTCAGACTTGTGTTCTTCGTCAACGTGGGCGGAGTGGCCATGAGGGAAATCTACGACTTTATGGATGACCCGTCAGTTGCAATCTTTTTTTCAATATTATTGTCATGGGGATTATTTATTATCAGTAATGTTCTAATCATTTTTGCTAGTATATTATAGCTATAAGGTAAAGCATGTAACTACAAGATAAAGCCTCATAAAGCTTGTAGCCAAGAGCAAAACCATGAGGTAAATCTTTTAGCCAAGAGTTGAATGAGGTGAACCCTGCAGCCATAAGGTAAACCTCGTATTTACTAGTTGAACAATGAGGTAAAACTTGCAGCCATGAGTTAAAAAAATGAGATGAAGCCTTCTGTTTTAAGGTAGAATCACGAGGTGTAGCATATATAGCATGTTTTTACCTCACAATAAGTTAAAGATTAACCGCAAGCTTGCAGCCATGAGGTAAAGAACGAGATAAAGCAGGTAGTTGTGAGGCAAAATTATGAGGTAAAGCTTGCAGCCACTAGATAAAAGAAAACTGTAAAACCAGTAAAGTTGTGAGGTAAATATTATATAATAAAGCTTGAGTTGAGTTATATATACCCGCAGCCATGAGCCATAAAATCTGTAGCAATGTGGTAAAACCACGAATTTGAAAAGGACATATATATTATTAAATAAATATTGCAACTATAGTTTTCCATGAGTTGAAGCTTTTATCTGGGAGGTAATACTAAAGCTTGCAGCTATTAGTTAAAGGCCGAGATAAAACCATGACGTAAAGCTTATAGCCATGAGGTAGGGTTTAAAGTAAAACAATGAGGTAAAAATTTTAGCTGTTGTCTAAAACCATTAGTAAAGCTTTAATCTGTAAGTAAAAAAAGAACTAGTTAAAGCTTGAAGGCATGATTTAAAAAGATAAATCCATAAGATATAACTGGTTTTAGCTACTAGTTCTATTTTAGCAGTAATCGTTAAGAAGATCTGTACAGAGTCTGTTTAGAAACTCTGAGAACGCAAGCAAATGAACCTCCAACCAAATTGATTTTAATTTGCCTGTCGGTTCAGAAGGCTCCACCTCTTGCACTAGTATGCCGCTTGAGGCTGCGTCACACAAGTGCTTCGCGAGTCCCTTAACTGAGAATGTTTACATCCCCTAAACATAATTTCAATGTTATTGTTATATATAAGAAACAATAAAAAAAGCACAGAGCACGTAATGGATGTTTTTTTTTAAAGAATATGCCAGATGCAGTGTTTTTGTTTTGTAGACACATTTGTTTTAATACACATTTGGCCATGCATGGTTGTGAATTGAAGTAGAATCACATTTGTGCCAGTAGGTGCGTTTCCGTTACCTTTCAAAGTGCGCAAATTTATATAGCGAATTGAAAATACGCATAATTGGAACGTGTCAAATACGCAAAAACTCACATGTATCAAATTTTAACGCTCGCATGAGGTGTTTTTTTTTTTTTTTTTTTTTTTAAACGATGCTAAAAAGGAATAATTTCCAGGTTACATGATATACGTGCGATTGGCTGCGATGTAAATAAACCTTCCCATTTTGTTTTTTTTTTTTTTTTTTGGAGTGACACCGCGAGAGAACAATTTTTATCTACGTTTCGGAAAAACATTGCAAAAGTTTTACGCAAATTTGTAATGGAAACATACCTAGTGACACGCAAAGCAAATTGAGAATTCTAATGCCGTGCATGCTTGTGCTCTTTCAGGAGGTTCTATAAGAAGCTGGGGCAGCAGGCCTGGATTGTGGCAGCCATCACAGTAACGGAGTTCCTCATCGTAGTGAAGTATGACCCCAATACCATCATGCTACCAATTCCCTTCTTCATTTCGCAATGCTGGATCCTCGGCATCGTCCTCATCCTGACGTGGACATTGTGGCGATTCTTTATCCGGTGAGCGAGGCCCAAGTCTGTCTACACTTTCACACAGTGAAGTAAAAGTGCACATACACAAGTAAAAGGAAAAAAAACGTGTCTGCTTTGTAGTAGATCCATCCTTGTACTTCATTTGTTTGTAGGCACTGATAGTATCTTTGCTGGGTATGTGTAGGGTGGTCACATACAAGTCAACTGGTCTATAGAACTCAAATACTCAGTCTTTTCACTTGTGGTGAGCAGGAAAGCATCTCAGAATGTACAGAAATATGAAACCTTGAGCTGGATCAGCTACAGGAGCAAGGCATCGAACAGCTGATTACTGGAAATAAGATCAGGAGATTTTTTGTTTTAATCCAGTTTTGTGAGAGTCTGTGCCCATTATAGCTTCAGATTTTTGGTGGAACTCTGGTATGACCATCTTTCTTTTGCTCATCAATCTCATGGTCCATGCTGAGTTGGTTTTCCACTCACAACTGACTCTGGCAGCCTGAAATAGTTTTGATTTTTATTTTATTGTAGCTTATACATTACATCACATTGAAATGGTTGTATTTAAAACAGAAACGTATTTTTCCTCTCTCCTCCCATGCCAATACGGCCTTGCTCAGTGCTTCTCAACAATGCCCCCCCCTCTTAACTGAAGTAAACAGCGTGATTAGGGTGTAATCCTTAGAACATTTTTAGATACAGTAAACACCGGTCTTTCTCATCTCCCACTATGGTCACAGTGAATCTACATACACTTCATTGTGATAATACTCCTTGCGCATACTCTGACAATGAGAGCGCTGAGACCATCTACTGTAGTACTGCATATTCCAAACAGCATATTCCCAGAGGGCTCCACTATTTGAGAATCGCTAGGCCCTAGCGACATATTGCCAACCCAATAAATATACGCACTTTTCCTGTACTCACAGTGACATCACACTCCGCTACAAAGAGACGCGGAGGCGTAAGCAGGAGGGATCAGCCGAGCGACCCCCCGGGAACGGCAGCAAGACTTCTGTATCGTCCGGCCGCAGCAAACTGAACGGAAACACGGACCCGTTACGGCAGCGCAAGTCTTGAGGCGAAGACGCGGCGGAGCACTCGCCGCACGGCTGTAACACATGCCCAGCGTCCAGCACCGTGTGGTTTACGCTGTGTGTTTATCCGTTTGCCCGTCTTTCCGTTAATCATTCCAACGCTCCCTCGCTGTTCATATACACACACACCCACGCCCACACACAAACACAGAAATAATGACTTCATGCTACACAGCCAGGAGGATAATGGTGTTCTTTTTGCATGCTTTATTATTTGATCCAGAGCATGTGTATGGATGCATATTGGAAGTATGGAAAAAATTCCCTGTTCTTCCAGATGCCTTTTACACTCCTGTAAAAAGAATAGAAGGACGTTACCATGGTACTGTACCTTTCCTCAGCATTACCTCATACACATTGTAATATGTGTATCTTTTATCCAAAAATGTCTTTAACCTTCGTTCATCCTTTAAATAGTTTGTGGGTCTTTTTTTTTTTTCTTTTTTTTTTTTTTTTTTTAATGTATAAGATATACACAAGTGGGTGGGCAAGTACTCCAGTGATGAGGAAAGGTACAGTTAATCTCTGTAGGCCATTCTGGATGATTGGTGTGTGCCAGTTCAAGGGACGTGGCTCATTTCTTATTTTGCTCTTTTTTTTTTTTTTTGTCTTTTTAAAAAAAACAAAAAAAAAAACAAAAGCTGTTCTTTTTGCTGCTATGCAATAAGACACGAAGGTCGGTTTGAGCATCGGACTCTCATTAGTTTCTTAGGCTTTAACTTTAAACTAAAAAAAGAATTTAACTGCGGAGTTACCGCTGTTACACAGTGCTACACTTGCTGGAACACACACTCCTCTATATACGTGTGTATATGTATGTATGTATGTGTGTGTGTGTGTGTGGTGTGTGTGTGTGTTGTGTTGTTATATTATATATATATATATATATAGATATAATATATATATATACACACACACACACACGCACACACACACATTTCAAATATTCTCACTTCAACAGCACGAGCATCGCTTTTCCCTTTGTGTTAAAACAGGGAAGCACTCTCAGGAGACCTCTCGCCCTTATCACATGATGTTTCTCAGGTATTTTTTTCCCCCCCCTGTCAGAGAAACAGCTAGAGTCATCAGGATGCACCCAAAGATCGCTGATGTCGAAAAAGTGAGCTGCTCTGATCTGATCTCGTAATATGCCATGAAACACTACAGTGCATCACACTCGTAAGTGCGCAAGTGGAAACAATAGACAGAAAGATGGATCTGTCAGATCTAATGGACCAATTTCGCTTTTTATTTCACATTTTTATCTTCTTGTTTTAATCGCGTTTTTCAAGAATTGTTTCCATGATCATTGCTGCTCCAGCCACCGAACAAATGTTGCTAAACCCATACGCTAAATGTAAGCCCGTGCGTTCGCCGCCTTCTGCATCCTCCGTTTACTTTGAGCCTCTGTTAAGGTCCAGTTATTGCCGTCTTGCGCGTGTGCTTTGTGCGGCCGCTTTTAATCTGCTAAATGGATATCGTGTAGATATACAGCGAAGGAAGCGCATGTTCCGTTATGTGTAGGGTGTGTGTGGGGGGGAATAGGTGTGTGGAGGGTGTGTCAGTCTGGGTGTGTCTGTACTAACGATTAGCAGAAACGAACAGAATCGTCTCATGTCATGTCCAACATTCTGCTGCTATTATATGCTTAATACGAATGTAAAATTTTACATTTAGTCCTATATTGAATGGGTTGCCAGCACCACCAGAACAACCTCTTACTAGTACTACTACGTATTACATTAGCTGTATTTCTTTCCTTTATGTTACACAGGGTTTTAAATGTTTGGAAGTACTCTAGGACTTGTTTAGAACACATTTTGTCTTCTATTTTTATTTAATATTTTTTAGTGTGCTGGAATGAGTGTCAGAGAGGATAACCACCAAACGAATCGATTCCTTATCCCAGTGCTGGGCGATATGACTAATAATGATCATATATGATTGTTCAGTGATGCACAATATCATAATCTTGATTTATGAACCAGATCCCAGCAGTACACTAGTGGTGCTTTGTATACAACAATGAATTAATGAAGGAATAAAATAATCAATAGATTTTCTGCATTTTTTTTTTGGTATAATATAGTTCTAATTTTTTTAATTACGCACAAAGAAATCATATTTTTCTAAAAGAATGGTCAGCGTTTAACATTTGAAGAAGCTGCACACAAGCCTATCTCTATTTTTTTTTTACTGATTTGAAACAAAAAAAAAAAAATTCATTATTTTCCTTGTGAACAGATCATGATCTTCCATAAGGTCATATCGTCCAGCCCTGCTTTTCTTTCACATTGTGTGTGTGTGTGTGTGTGTGTATGTATGTATGTATGTATGTGTATATATCTATATATACTATATATATATATATATATATATATATATATATATATATATATATATAGTATATATATATATATATATATATATATATATATATATATATATATATATATATATATATATATATATATATATATATATATATAAGATATCTAGTATATATGTGTATATATATATATATATATATATGTGTATATATATATATATATACGTATATATGTGTGTGTGTGTGTATGTATGTATGTATGTATGTATGTATATATATGCATGTGTGTGTATATATACAGTATGTGTGCAAAGGTTTTAGACAAGTGTGAAAAAATGCTGTACACAAGAAATTCTTTGAGGAATGTGAATACTTTTTTTATTTATCAATTAACAAAATGCAATGTGAACGAACAAAAGAAAAATCGAAATCAAATCAATCATATTTGGTGTTATTAGAAGAACTAGAAGTAGTGGAAGTAGATGGCACGACCCCCACAGAGTTCCTGATCTCTACATCATGGAGTGTGTGTGGGATTCCACGAAGAGATGCAGAAGGATGTGAGAACGTCTACATCCACAGAAGATCTGTGTTTACTTCTCCAAGATGGAACAACCGACCAGCCGAGTTCCTTCATAAACATTGTGTTTAAGTGTACCCAAAAGTATTGCTGCTGATTTGAAGGTAAATTGTGTTCACACCAAATATTGATTTGATTTCCATTTCTCTTTTCTTCATTCACTGCATTTCGTTCAATGATGAAAGTAAATAATTAACTAATTAATTATTTTTTTTCACACCTGCCTACAACTTTTGCAGAGTACTGTGTATATACATATACTTAAATACATACACACACACACACACACGTGTGAATATATAAAAACAAACCTCAATTTCCTCACAAATCAGTCTGCTGCGTTTCTACATTCGTTTTAACGTACACAATTTAAGTACCAAAATCAAAAGACTTGTTTTGTGAACATGTGATCATCTCCTTTACTTGTTACTTTACTTTTTTTTATATATATAATTATTATTATATTTCTTCTCCTTGCTCAGCAGGTGGTTATGACTACTAAAACAGAACCCAGACACCTGTAGGTGGAGGGTTTACTGAACGTTGGATTTTTTTTCTTTAAAATGAATGGTCTGCCCATCCAAAAAAAAAAAGAAAAGAAAAGACTTCTCAAAATCTCAAGTCTTCACTCTGTCCCCATGCTAACGTAGCTGTCTGCATGATGGATGTTAATATAGACAAGACGTTAGTGTGTGTAGGTGTGATTTTTGGATGTGGTGTTTCTTCAGGGCAATAAGCTCATCTGTCATCATCTCTTTTTTTTTTCACTACAAAGAAGTGTCTGAGAATATCATGAACAAAAGACCATTACTAGAAGAGAAGCGTACATGAATTGTTTTTTATAAACATGTAAATTAAAAACTGCGTTTGTCTTTTCATAATGTGTCTCTTGTATAAATTATTTTGTCCTTTTTAGCCTGAAAATGAGAATGATCAAAGGATGCCTCATCAGTCAGGGGAGTGTTTAAAGCCCTCAGGTATTCCCTTAAATAAATATCTATTAAATGTTTGATCAATTTACAAAAAAAAAAGAAATGGTGGAAAAAAAAATTCATCATAGAATCATTGACTATTATTCAGCTTGACTTCTAAAAATCGAATTAAAATCTTCTGGTTGAACTATATATAAGAACAAGTAAGAACATTTGATTTGATTTATTTCTTTTTAAACTTTCTGAGCAAAGAAATACCATTTTTGTAAATATGAATTCTCCGGCTGCTACCGCTAGGGGTCGCCAAAGCAATTGTTATCTGTATATTTGGTTTGCCACGTTTTACTCTATTCCCTTCCTAACGTATCCCATGATTGTGACAAATAAAACGTTAGACTATCGTGAGCATCAAGAAAATAAAAATCAATATCTTCAAACAACAGAGTCAGTAAACAAAAACAAAAGAAAAAGGCTTTTTTTGTAGGTAATTATTAAAAACTTTGTTCTGTTTCTTAGCAAGAAAAATAAGTTCTTAGCCTTTATCCTTTTCATATGAAGGGATTTCTGCATCTAATGATTAAAAAAGAAAGCAAAATGCACCTTGAGTTTTTGATTGTGACTTAGGAAAAAGTAAGATATTAAGAATCAAACAATAAAGGTTTTATAGCTTTTTTTTTTTAAGTAAAAAATTGATTTTGTGCACTGGATAATCTAATGCGTATAAAAAAAATCATTAAAAAGTTTATATTTAGTTATAATGTAGAATTTTGCTACATTTAAAAATAATTGCTTTTAGTGTTTTTTGTTGTTGTTGTTTTTTACATGGAACTCTTTTGAATGGAATTGCAAGCAGGGGCATCTTGGTGGTGCTGAGGTTACAGTTTTTCTTCTCACTCAGCAGCTCCAACCGTCACTCGGACAGTGAAAGTCAAGTACCCAAAAGAAAAAGTATCCACGTAAGCAGATCCACAATTCCGATAAACCAATGCTGGCTCACTGATTAGGTATGTATGGAAAAAAAAAAAGATTTCATGGCCATTTTTAAGAGGACACGAATGATAACGTTGGCTTAAGTAATTTATTGTCAAAAAATCCAAGTTTATTCTTTTTAAATTGTAATGATCCTGATCAAATGTTTACATACTCCACTTCTCAATACAGTGTTCCCCCCCACCCACCCCCAAGCTGGAAGTCTTTTTTGGTAGTTGTGGACGAGGCTCTTTATCTTCTCAGGTGGTTAATCTGTCCATTCTTTTTTTTGGGGGGGGAAAAAAGCTTCCTGTTCCTGTAAATTCTTGGGCTGTCTTCCATGAACTGCACTTTTAAGATATCGCCAGTGTGGCTCAATGATTTTGAGGTCAGGAGACAGAGTTTAACCCAGTCCCAAAAGTTTTGGAATTAGGGTTCTGGTTATTTACTACTACTACTAATAACATCTACTACTCCTACTAATAACTAATAATAATAATAATAAGAACTACTACTACTAATAATACTACTATTAATAATAATAATAATAATAATAATTACTACTACTACTACGATTACCAACAACTACTACTACTACTACTACTTACTACTACTACTACTACTACTACTACTAATACTAATACTAATAATAATAACAACTAACTACTAACTACTACTAACAACACTACTAATACTACTAGTACTACTAATAACTACTACTACTAATAATAACTAATAATAATAATAACTACAACTAACTACTACTACTATACTAATATAATTAATTACTCTCTACTAAGACTACTATACTACTAACTACTACTACTACTACTACTACTACTACTAATAATAATAATAATAACTACTACATTATTTACTAACTACTAACTACTAATTATAATAATACTTCTTAACTACTACTAATAATAATACTACTACTATAATAATACTTGACTACTACTACTACTACTACTACTACTGACTAAGTAATAATACTACTCTAATAATAATAATAATAATAATACTAATAATAATAATACTACTATAGATACCTAACAACAACTACTACTACTACTACTAATAAATTACTACTACTAGATAACTAATAATAATAATAATAATAATAATAATAATAATTACTTACTACTAACCAAAACAATATTAATACTAATAAACTACTACTACTACTTAATATTATAATAATAATAATAAGAATTAAAGGACTAACTAACTATACCAACAACTACTACTACTAATAATAATAATAATAATAATAATAATAATACTACTATTAATAATATTAACTTCTACTACTATTACTAATTACTACTACTACTACTACTACTACTACTACTAATAATAATAATAATAATAATAATAACTACTATTACTATTACCTACTACTACTACTACTAATAATAATAATATTTACTATTATCATTATTATTAGTTCAAGGTACTGGGCCGAGCGGCTTCTAGTGGGCCCTTGAGCAAGGCCCTTAACCCTTAACCCCAAATTGCTCAGTCTGCCGTTAGGATTGCAAAAGTGTCAACAATTGTCTCCCTAGTGCCGGTCCCAAGCCCAGACAGATGCGGAGGGTTGTGTTAGGAAGAGCGCCCTGCGTAAAAAACATGCGCCAAATCCGAATAGAAAGAAAAATTTGATCTTTATTATTATTATTATTGTTATTATTATTATTATTATTATTATTATTTTATTACTACTACCACTTCCACTACTATTACAATTATTATTATTATTATTATTATTACTAATACCACTACTATTACAATTATTATTATTATTATTGTTGTTATTGTTATTTTTTAGAAATACATTCTACTAATTATTATTCATATATTTGTTGTAAATGAACATAAACATAAAATGCCGGAACTTTTATTTTGGCTACGGCTCAGGGATTTTCCAGTGATGTATTTTTTACCGTTACTCGTACTTTGATTTTGAAGCGCATGATGCAGCCGGAAGTTAGAGGAGTTTGGAGGGTGTAGAAGCGCGCTGGAGTGACAGTGGGTCCAGGTGCTCCAGGGTCCAGGTGTGGGTCCAGATGTTGGTCCAGGGTCCAGGTGCTCCACCTCCAGGTTGTTGTTCAGCATGACCGCAAGACGCGTTTCCACCTGGACTGTGGTGGTGCTCACGTGTCAACACAAGGACAGCGTGTATGCGTTTCAGAAAGGTGAGAAGACCCGAACATTATCATTAACACTTACTGATGTGTTTGTTAATAAACAACAACAACAACAATAATAACAGTAATGATGATGATGATGATGGTTGAGATATTAACGGTGTTTCTGATGGTGATGATCATGGTGATAGTGGTAATAATGATAAAGTTGATTGTGGTTGTAATAATAATGATTGTGTTAATAATAACAACAACAACAATAATAATAAATAACATTGTTGGTGAGGATAATTATCACCATGATTTTTATCATTACCATCATCGTTATTACCATCATCATCACAATTCTTATCACCATTATCATCACCATCATTATTATTGTTGTTGTTGTTGTTGTTGTTGTTGTTAGATTCAGAGATTCCGATTTTATTTATTCACATACACACACAGTACGACATGCAGTGAAATGCTTTTTTTTAACGACAGCATGTAAACATAACGGAAATTAAAGAGAAGAAGGAAAATAGTGCACAACGTTATAAAGAAATGTTAATAAAAAGAAGATAAGTAGGATTAAAAAAATAAAGTGTAAAAAAAAACATCTTTATAGAAAATATAAAACTAGTATGTAAAGGTGACCAAGTGTAAAGTCACGTGACGGGTGCAAGGTGTCCGATGTAAAATGACCAGTGTTCGTTTGTGCAATGTTGTGCCAGTGTCCAGTGTAAATTACCACCAGTGCCAATGTTGTGCCAGGGTCCAGTATTATTACCACCATCGTCATCCCCCATCCAACTCCATCCAGAAGTATTGGGATGAATCTGGCAGATCTTCATCGTAGATGGTGAACTGGTGCTATATATAAAAAATGTCTTTAACCTTCGTTCATCCTTTAAATAGTTTGTGGGTCTTTTTTTCCTTTTTTTTTTTTTTTTTTTTTTTTTTTTAATGTATAAGATATACACAAGTGGGTGGGCAAGTACTCCAGTGATGAGGAAAGGTACAGTTAATCTCTGTAGGCCATTCTGGATGATTTGTGTGTGCCAGTTCAAGGGACGTGGCTCATTTCTTATTTTGCTCTTTTTTTTTGTCTTTTTAAAAAAACAAAAGCTGTTCTTTTTGCTGCTATGCAATAAGACACGAAGGTCGGTTTGAGCATCGGACTCTCATTAGTTTCTTAGGCTTTAACTTTAAACTATTTAACTGCGGAGTTACCGCTGTTACACAGTGCTACACTTGCTGGAACACACACTCCTCTATATACGTGTGTATATGTATGTATGTATGTGTGTGTGTGTGTGTGTGTAATATATATATATATATATATATATATATATATATATATATATATAGGTGTTTTATATTCTCCGTTTGATACCTCTCCGAATTGCACAAGGATTTCCTGTGATATACTATTATCCTTTTTATTTATTTATTTATTTATTATTATATTGCTTTTTCCTGACAATATTGTAGATGTTTATTTTTTATGAATCAAGTGTTTCCTTGTTGCAGAACTAGAGATACGGCAGCAGCGTGGGGTCCTGCCCCCCGGAGCGCTGCTGCTCTCCGTCCCTGACCCACAGGAGCATGTAGGCAGTGGAGGAGCTACTCTGAATGCACTGCTGGTGGCTGCAGAACATCTCAGTGCCAGAGCTGGATATACCGTGAGGAAGAGTCTATCGTCGTTTTGCTGGACTCTGTACATTTGTAACAGTGTGTGTGTAACTACTAACAATGATTAAGCAGGATGTACAAAAGTTTTTTTTTAAAAAAAAGGCATGTTTATAGTGCTCCTGTCGGAGAGGGACAAAAAAAAAAGATGATTTTGGTCTCCTGATTATTTTAATAGATATCAATCACTATTTGAGTCATTCCTATTATTCTGGTGTGCTAAAACTACCATTTGTCTTTTCACATAAGAGTTTTCACCCCTGGATACTGCTGCTACTAATAATCATCATCATAAGCAGGATATTACTAAGTAACAAATATGATTCTATTCTTATTACTAACACTACTATTTTGACAGTGCTAACATTAGTTAATTCTAGCATAATTGCCAGTATTACTACCACGGTTACAACTACTAACATTACCACTATTTTATTTATTACTTCTTCCAGTATTTCTACCTCAATTACTACTATAAATACTACTATGTTTACTAGTAATATTCCTTGTAATATTTTAGCGATACTGATAATACTACTAGTACTGCCGCTGCTAATACTACTTTTATTACTACAATTATTACTGATTTTTTTTTTTTACTGTATTTTTTTTTACTGCTATTAATACTACTACTTACACCATGTTTACAGTATTACTACTATTACTTATGCTTTTACTAGTGTTGCAACTATTACTACTATTATTACTACTAGGTAGTTCAGTGGTTAAGGCATTGGACTCTCACGGGATCACAGGTTCAAATCCCAGCACTCATAACCCTACTACTACTATTACTCATAATAATAATAATAATAATAATAATAATAATAATAATAATGATGAGTTCCGAACACAATGCAAAGGTAATTTTTTTAAATGTAATCATTGCCCTATAACAAATATGGATCTTTTTGAAGCTTTCATTCATAATGAACCCCGCTCCCCTTACTAAACCCTGTAAACCTAGTTGTGTAGACTTGACGGTACATATTACACAGTCCAAAGATTGTGCACTGGCGAAATTCTGCCTTTGTGTCTGGTTGTGTTTGTGACTGTTGTTTTGTGTTTAGGTGGTGACTGCAGATGTCCTGTATGATGCGCACATTCTTATTTTGCACACGGTGAGGACGGGAAATCAATTTATAATACATTTCTAAACCCAAGCAGTCATTATGGATATGTGTGTGTAATTTTTTAGTGTGTGTGTGTTTGGCAGGGAAGAGATTTTCCTTGGGATGGCTGTAGTAGGGCGTTCTGCTGGATGCCTGTTCATGCACCTGAGCAAAGGGTCGAGGGCCCGGTTTGCTGCATAGACATGTTACTGGACTGCCTTTCATCTAAGGTGAGCAAATTAGGTACAGGAAGGAATTTTATACAAATAAATGAGCTGAAATGAAATGAATGGCTGTTCACACTTTACAGTGCAACCTCAGGATCATGTTTCACTCGACAGAACGAGAGAGATTGAGGGAGAAACAGACTAGGATTCAGAAATTGCAGACAAAGTTCTAATAGAATAGAATATACTTTATTTGTCACATAGACAAAGTGTTCGGACGGTTACGTTGGAAATGTAATAGATTGCAGATTACAAATGACCCTATTCAAAATGTAATAAGTAATGTAACTTTTCAATTACTTTATAAAAGTAACTGATTACATTTGATTACTTTCATTTGTCCTCTAGGTGGCACTAGTTGGGGTGGGAGGTTGCCAGGGCGTAATCTTTTTGGTCTTTGGTCATTTCCAATCTTTAACATTTCCCTCAGTAACTGTAACAGATTACTGTTTCTTTTATTTTGTCATTAAATTAGGTAACGCCGTTACATGTAACTATTCATTTCCCCAACACTGTATATAATATATATATATATATATATATATATATATATATATATATATATATATATATATATATATATATATTTTTTTTTTTTTTTTTTTTTTACAGCACAGTAAAATTGTGTCTTCGCATATCCTAGCTAGGGATTGTCAGAGTCAAACCATGATACGGCGCCCCCTGGAGCACAGAAGGTTAAGGGCCTTGCTCAAGGACCCAAGAGTGGCAGCTTGGCGATACTGGGACTTGAACCCCTGACAAAATAATACATGGTGCAGTGCAGCGCAGGGTGGGGCAAGGTGGCGCCCCACAAACCCCAAAAAGTCACATCATAAGCATTTATGGTCGTTATTTTATAACAAAATATCTCTCAAAATATGTGTCAGTAGTAATGTATTGGTGTGTGTTGTTTCAGGTTTGTGTTGGCTCTCCACCAGGAGTTTGGGTGTGTAGCACTGACATGATCCTGAACATCTCGTCAATGCCAAGTGAGCGCACACATATTGGATTGCGGGTTTGGATTTCGGGCCAGACAGTTTTACTTGAACTATCTCGGTTATCGGAGTTAATTTGAATTTATAATAGTAGTGTGTGTGTGTGTGTGTGTGTGTGTACACATATATATAGATAGATATAGATATAGATAGATATAGATATACATACACTTGATGCCACGAGTGTCCACACATACATACTTACACTCAATGGGGGGGTTGGGGGCACATATGACACATCCATTACAGTGGCAGGCAGTGGCGCTCTCAGTCTAGGAGTATGCACAGAGAGTAACATGATGAAAAAATAGAAAAAATACGGCGAATCGTAACATTCCTTAGAATGTTAACTTAAAGCGCCACCTAGTGTAATCTAAAAGTTATCAAATGTAATCAGTTGCTTTACTTTTATAAAGTCATTGAAAAGTTACACTACTTTTTATTACATTTTGAATGGGGTCATTTGTAATCCGTAACCTATTACATTTCCAAAGTAACTTTCCCCACTGTGTAGATTTTTACTCAATTAAACGTGTAAAAGTACTGGTTTCAAAACTACCTAAAGTATTAAAGTACTGTAAGGTAAAAATGCCATTAAGGACAAAAGGTTAGGCCGCTCTGAACGCAATCGCTAATTTATTCATTCATTAGTCTCTCTACCGAACTCCCTACCGTTGCCGAATTGGATGAAGAGAAGGTTTGATAAATGAGCCAGTATAGGAGAAATAATAACTTATATTAATAACTTAATATAAGTTAATATAATTAATAACCCCAACACCGGTTATGTCCTTGCCTCAGTGTGACGTGATTTGAGTCGTGTTCAGGCGCGATGGATCGCGTACCAACCAATATGGTGTATGGTATATGTTTATATTCTCATCCAACCACAATCACATTCTCTCTATCCGGATGGTGTGATTTATCTCGAAAGTTATTTGTTTTTTTTTTTGTTTTTTTCGAATGACGATAAGCCGGAATGAAAACAACACCGCGTGAAAAGGTAACGAGTAGAAATCAAAAGTCAATCAAAAGAAAAATAACTTCTCTGGTAATTGCTAAGGTAAGGTAACGAAGTATTTCTACTTTGTTACTTGACACTTCTAATAATAGAAGCTGCCTTAGAGGGTAATATCCTCTTCTTCTTCTTCCTCTTACTCTTCTTTGGCTGCTTCGAGGTCAACCCAATGGATGTCCTGGGACTCCGCCACCTCTTCCCCTTGGACCGGCACCTCTCCGCTCCCTTCTGTCTTATCCGTGCACACGTACTCTGTCTTGCCTTTGTCTTTCAGTGGTCCGAACCTGAACAGAAATTTAGATAAAAGATCTAAAGTGCATTGTACCACCGGGCTCATTCATTTGAATGACTTTTGTATAGCTAGTGTCATTGTGCCCGTTGAAAGTAAATACACCCAACCTGTTTCTTCTCTGAAGTGAGCTAAAGGAGGAGTTTGGTTATACTTTCTAACAGGTTACATGATGAAGTCACAGATATCCTGATATGGGTTTAGATATGCGTTTCTGAGACGGGGGTTTGACACACATTCGATACTCTACACCACTGGTGTCAAGCTCAGGCCCGCGGGCCAATTTGAATCCACCCCGCCCCAAAAATGGACAAATGAAAGAGGAACTTTCAAGAGGCAGATTATCTGTTCACGAACGTAAAGGACAGACTTTTCTCTTCATTATATGCTGAGAGCGATTTTGTAATAAACTGTCCTTTATATGAATGACAGGCTAATAACGAGTGTTCACTGAGAATATAGTGGTTTTAGGAAAACACAAGCCCTTTACAGATGGGGAAATAATTATGGATACTGCGTGTGAAACACTTTCAGATGGAAAGGAAAGGCATGAACTGAGAGAAAAATGTCATATAATGATAACTGGCCCATATAACTTCTATAAGGGGAGCCATAATGCTGCTGTGTCCCGCGGTGAAAATGAGTTTGACACCCCTACTGTACACCAACATGAGGAAGAAATTTCAGTGAAGAGAAAACGCTATTATGAGCTATGACTTTATCACATCAATATATAAAGTCAGTTTTGCCAGACAAATGGGAAAATTGTATTTCTTTTTGTAAACTTTACACTACACGACCTACAGACTAAAGAGGAGAGGGAACATCTACATGTCTGATGTTATGGGCATTGCAACGTTTACACTGGAAAAAAATCCATCAGTGCCGAATAGTTTATATAGGTTTTAGGGCAACAAATTCTTCTATCTAGAAAACTTTTTTTTTCCAGAGAAGGCCTTGCATATTTGAGCAAGACAATACTAAATGCATACTTCATCTATTAGACTAGCATGCCTTTGTAGTAGAAGTAGTCCGGGTTCAAAAACATTTCTTTCATCAGGATGGGTGTAGCTCAGTGGTCTAAGGCGCTGGGCTACTGATTGGAAGGTAGCCCATTGGAAGGTAGCCCTACTGATTGGAAGGTAGTTTGAGCACCGGTACCGCGAAGCTGACACCCTTGGGTCCTTAACCCTCTGTGCTCCAGGGGGTGCCGTATCATGGCTGACTCTGCGCTCTGTTGTTTTTTCTTAAAAAGACTCCACGTGACCTGAGGGAGGATGGTAGAAGATGAATGAATGAATGCAGACTCTTTAAAAAAAAAAAATGACACAAGACCTTTTGAGACCCATAGAATGAACCTTTCAAAGGCAAAATTACTAAAATTTCTTATTACAAATAAACACAGAAAAAAATACCCATTATTTTATCATCTCTAGTACAAGAAAAGGTTTTATTTTTCACCTTTGTGACATGCCTGAAGTTCGTTCTCAGGTACTTCTAGTCTAGCATATATAGAGGCCTTACACCATGTAACATCAGTTTAAAACGAAAAAGTGTTTTCGTACTATTTAGTATTAATAATACACAATGTTTTATGGTGTGTCTTTGCAGCAATGCTGTGGGAAGACTTTGAAGGCGTGCGGGCTGTGTCCTTACATAGCGACGTGTCTTTTGCTGTTAACCATGGGGTCTACCTCACGGACGCACAGGTGGGTTCGGGGGTAAAGCAGTAAGTGTTGAAACTAACATTATGATAAATGAAATGTCATATGAGGAATGATGCATACTTCATTGATGCACAAAATGAACTCAATCCATTTTAATTAGTGTCAATAAAAAACAATAAAGGGAGAAAATGTGTAAAAATAAAATATATATATGTTATACAATTATATAAATTTATATTCTTCTTCTTCCTAGTTTGATATGGAAAAACATTAACGTTAACATTTTTCATTGTATGGATATTAAATCCCCCTTAACTAGCTGCTTATCAACAGGGCGGAGTGCGTGATATTATCTACAGAGGTTCAGAGAAGAAGGTCCGCTCTGCTCTGCTACCTGATGGGAAAGTTCCTCTGGTATGGCCAATTTTACATACACAGCATGTCATGTTGAAACAGCACAGTGTTCCCAATGTACAGTCATTCATATACAAGTTATTAGAGGCTTTTCTAATCACCACAATTGCTCATTTTTAGTTTCATTCAGGTGATCTGGATCATTACCCTCTGATATATATATATATATATATATATATATATATATATATATATATATATATATATATATATATATATATATATATATATATATATATGTATATGTGCTTTTTTATGTTTGATATACAGTGTTTGGGTAACTTTTCATGGCTTTGGTTTGCAGGTGTCAGGTCCTGTGTTTTTCTCCAGCTCTGTAACTGAGAGACTTTTGCAAACTCACGTTACTCCTCAATTAGAAGGTTGCACTTATCTGGGTATGGACTCCGGAGCGCTGCCTTTGCAGGTACATGCACTGGAATATGTTGATCAAATTGTACCATTCATAATGCTGTAGTCATTTTTGTTCGCTTGTATCAACGTGTCTTGAGCTTGTCTAACTTTCACTTTAGTGATTATTTGCAATTTTGCTGATGCTCTGAAGGCACATTTTTGTTTTGGTTTGTACTTTTATATTTATTGTATATTAATTATTATGAATTATTTACTTACTGGTTACTTAATTATTTATTTAGGAGCCTTTTAGGAGAATTTTTCATTTGTCAGAGATAAAAAACTATAATTCCTCCTGACAAGAAATGTGCTAGCTATTAGACAGGCTAATTTTATACTTATATAACCATGTTAGATCAATGCTGAAGGTTAGAATTTGGTTATATATGAAATATATCAATATTATATATGAAATGTTTTAAATAAGAGTTCCACATATTTTGGCATGTCCACATTTTCAGTAAGCCTAATTTTTATATATATATATATATATATATATATATATATATATATATATATATATATATATATAATGTATTCTCTTTGCATGGTACAGACTCACAGCAGTAAAATAGAGTAATGTGGGGTTTTATGCATTTTCAATATGGGATATGTACATTGTACAGATGTACAGATGATATTTACAGTGTGTATACAGATGATAAACAGATGTTTAGAGGATAATCTAGGCCATTCGTTGAATTATACAGTTGGACAGCTACAATTATTCAGAAACTCAGTGGATGAATTGGATAAAGAATTCACAAAGTGAATCAGTGAATCATCGGTGCTGATGAGCTTAGCTAACACAGCTAACTAGATGTATAATAAACAAAAAGAATGAAGGAAATAATCGAGCCAAACTGCCACCTTGGAGCCTGCTGGCATATGCAAAGAATTAATTTCACTGTTCTGTAATGTACATGTGCCAAATACAGGCTCTTCTTCTATACTGGAATCTCTTGTTACAGCTCATTAGCTTCTAAGTATTTGATTGGTACTCTGTAATGAATTTTTTAAAGAGGTCAGGCATCTCAGGTTTTCATATCGGGGGTTTACAAGGGTGTGTCTCTTTTTATTCCCTCTTCTATTGTGTTGTCTCTCCTGCCTGCAGATCTCTCTCTTTCTGGATATCCTGATCTGCCTGTGCTCGGACCTGACGGAAGAAGAGTTTGTGAACGGAGAAAGATCCGGTTGCAGTTCCCCTACGGGTCCACGAGGGGGGGCAGTGAGGAGCGCTCGCGCTATGTTGTGGAGGACTTTGCGAGGAATTCGGCTATTTCTGGGTACTTTCCCGTCATCCCCCCCCCCCCCAAGCTGTCATTTACTTTAAATACATTTACATTGTGTTTGCAGTAAACGTCGCAGAAGGACGATATGATTACTTGACGATGTCTGGGAGGGAACATATTGTACGTCTGACTGAGGCAGGATCAGAGACGGAGATTCTTTCCCACATAGAGGTGAGGTCAAAGTGAAGGGTTTGTCTTGCTTTTAAAAACGATTAAATGTGTATTTACCGTGTGTTTTAGTAGCTTGTTGATCTCTGTGCATTTGCAGAAATTGCAGTGTGTGAACAAGGACAGTAGGATCATTAACAGTGTCCTGGAAGGGGAGGTGAATGTAGCAACAGGGGCTGTTGTGCAACACTGCCACTTACAGGTGAGGAGGGCTTGAAAATATTTCCGAGCATTTATTAGACATCTGATGACCTGGAGCTACTTTAGAGGACTTAAGGACAAAATATCAAGACATTCAGCAAGCCTCTCTCGACCGTACCTTTATTTAATTATTTATTCTTAACAATAGAGTGTATGCATTTTGAATTAATAAGGTTAATTGACAGCAGGTCAGTAAGATGTGTATAAATAGTGAATAAAAACGGACATAGCTTCATCAGTCTGTGAAACGCTATGTATACAATTATATTATTACATTATTAGAATAATGCTCCTTAATATAAAATTGCCAGAGTTGGATATCTTGTCATATCTTGTCTAGTGGTTAGCACTTTCGCCTCACACCGCCAGGGTCCGGGTTCGATTCCCGTCTCGGCCATGTGTGTGGAGTTTACATATTCTAGCCGTGCCTCAGGGGGTTTTCTCCGGGTTCTCCAGTTTCCTCCCCGGTCCAAAAACATGCATGTTAGGTTGATTGGCACCTTGGAAAAATTGTCCCTAGTGTATGAATGTGTGTGTGTGTGTGAGTGGGTGTGTGTGTCCTGCGATGGGTTGGCATTCCATCCAGGGTGTATCCTGCCTTAATTTCCATAGACACCTGAGATTGGCACAGGATCCCCGTGACCCGAGGGAAGATCGGATATCAGATGTCCTCGCATTTGCCATGCAAGACATGCATGAACTCAGAAACACGGCCATTCCCATTATCAATTTTCCACTGTTATTGCATAATAGATAGTTTATCAGAAGCTGTATTATCAAAGTCTCAGCAATTTCTTTTATTTTATTTGTGATTTATTTTATTAAGATTTATTTTTCCGTGGTTTGAGAACATTAGACCTCAGGGTTAGATAGCATTATGTGGAAATCGATATCACCGTAAAGGTACATATCAATAAGGTTTTTTTCATACTGAACATCAGTTTGTCTTATGGAAATTGAATGGATTTCTGAAGTTATTATCTACAGGATCAACTATTTAAGTTTGATGTTAATAAGTAATTATTCATGGGTCGGATTCAACTGATAAGGATGTATATTTATATATTCCAGGGCCCAATTCAAGTGAATACAGGATGCCTCATTTCCGGCCTGGATCAGACCGCGTCAGTTCAGCTACGGCACCTGCCTCTGACCAGCAACATCATTGTGCAGGGGCACAGGGTGACTGTGGGAGAACTGACGTTAACAGTATTTACAGTGTTTGGGGCACATGACAATTTGGAGGTAGAGGAGAATACTTCAGTTGTTTTTCCTGTGCAAAAGCTGCTCTCTTGGATGCGTTTGAGTTTGTGTCATGGATAAATAATAAATAATAATGGCAAATAATAAACCCAGCTGTAATCCAGTTTCTGACCCAGGGGAATAAGCTATAGATCTCCAAAGCTCCAAAGATGGCTAAAATGGCCGCATTCCGAAATAGTTTTTAAATTCTGTAAATCTTCGTGTAACCATGTGACATGTAAAGCTGGTCAGATATCATGGTCCAGAGCCTTCTGTCGGTGTGCTTCTTGTCTATTTTATTCTTTATCGTTTAAACTGTGCAGACGCACAATTAACATGTGTATTATTAATAGAATACTAATTCCCATATAACAATTTAAATAGTGTTACTATTCCTTCTTTTACAGGCTCAGTGTGATGATGTTACTGCTACATTCCTCAATCAACCACTGACTCGCTTCTTCGAGAGGACCGGAGTCCAGTAAGTCGGAGAACCGACTTGAGATTCCCAGTCAATTCTGAAAAGTTCTATAATATAGCATCTATAATAAATAATAAAAAAAAAAAAATATATATATATATATATATATATATATATATATATATATATATCTGTGTGTGTGTTTTGACTCAGGCGAGAGGATCTGTGGGGAGCAGCGAGTGGAGCATCTCAAACATTGCTGAACGCTCGCTTATTTTTGGCCTTTGTGCCAAAGCGAGGCTCAGTAGGACTGGATGGCATTCGCTTTTTGCTAGGAGGCCCTGGGAGTATAGAGGACTGGAGGTCAGCAAGGAGACTCTCTGTTAGAGAGGCGCTGTGTCTTACTGATCAGCAACGTGAACTTCATTGGCGAGAGGAGATGCTGTTTAGTGCAGCGCGGAGGAGAGCGGTGGACACATTAAAAGGACACCGATCTCACAACCTTCTGCCGTGTATGAGAGCAGCAGTGCTGGGAGGCAGGCACTCGGAACTATTGAGCACACTCGACTCTGGTAAGGATTTTCTATTATTATTTTTATTATTATTATTATTACTACTTTGACTACTACTATTAGGCAATGTCTGATTTCTCTCCAAATATGTATCATAATGATTCGGACTTCATTGGGGACACCTGTATTTATTTATTTATTTTTCATGATCCGATCATATTAGTGTCAAAGATCACAGACTCTCGCACGTACTTTGCTTTTTATCATGTTTATACTGCCGCTACCTTCAGCACTTGCCAGACCGTTCATAAGAGTTTATGCATATTATTAATGCATGAGCATACATATAAATAATTCTCCCTTCTATTCAGTTTTATTTGTATAGCACTTTTAAGAGTGGACGTTGTCTCAAAGCAGCTTTCCAGAGATACAGACGCCATAAATTTCTAAGTGTGTTCCTCATAGCTGTAAGTTTCTCTCTAATGAGCAAGCCACTGGTGACTATGGTGAGGAAAATCACTGAGATGGCATCTGGGAGGCACCGAATGTCCATTCTTTACAATTCCATCATTGTTGGCTTTCGACTTTAATTACACAACAAGACATATCCTCATAGTGCTTGATTTGCTCAGTAACGTCATCTGTCTTTAGGTTATGCGTGTGGAATCTTTCTGTTTCTCTGATTGTTTGTGTCCGTTGCGTTTCAGTGGCTTCAGAGAGCCTTGCCGATCTCGGCGTAGCTGCCCGCACTTTGGCCTGCATCGCGGACGTTCTTGGTTGCATGGCCGGCGATGGGAAAGGCGGTTTGAGGAGCGGCCCGGCTGCTAATCCATCCTGGGCTCCTGCTTTCAGGCTGCTAGAAGAAGGCAAGCTGGAGGCTGGTGTCTTGGAACTGGCCAATGAGAGAGCTCACTGGCTCACCAGGTAAGAGAGAGAGAGTTCAGAATAAGCGCCGGCATTTGTAAACAGAGAGCTAATGGTTTATTTAGTTGGGAGGGGTGTAGCGCAGTGGTTTAAGGCGCTGGGCTACTTATCGGAAGGTCATGGGTTCGAGCCCCGGTATCGCCTTGGGTCCTTGAGCAAGGCTCTTAACCCTCTCCAGGGGGCGGCGTATCATGGCTATTAGGCTTTTTTCTGTAGGCCAGATCTGCTGGTAAGAGCTGCTAGACACTATGAGGGCGCAGCACAGATCCTCCTCAGGAAAGCAGTGATGTCAGTGCACCAGTTTGTGCGTATTGGACGAGGTGAGATGCCACCGATGGGCGAGTGGCAGGAAGTGGAGTGTCCTGCTAGACTGGACCTTGCTGGTAAGCGTCAGGCTGCATATTTAATCCGACTTATTTTACAGATTTTTTAAACGGAAGATTTTTTTTTCACGTAGTTATTTCTGAAAACGTGTTTCGTTTGTGTAGGCGGTTGGAGCGATACTCCGCCCATCGCGTTCGAGCATGGAGGTGTGGTGGTGAACGTGTCGGTCAAGGTTGACGGAAAACGGCCGATCGGAGCCCGAGTGCGCCGCATCCCAGAGCCACGGCTGGTCCTCGTGAGCCGCAGCGGTTCTCCGGATTGCAGCATGACTACACAGACAGTGTGTAACGACCTCAATGACCTGGAGGACCACTGCCAGCCCCATGCGCCTGGTGAGACACTTGATACTTGTATTTATGACTAGATAATAATGAATAAGGTGATTTAACTTTATGGTCTTTGTTTGTGTTACAGGTGCGCTGTTAAAGGCAGTGTGTTTGTGCAGTGATGTATTGTGTTTAAAGTCTCCTCTAACTCTCGAGCAACAGTTGTTGCAGCGCTGGGGAGGAGGACTGGAACTGCACAGCTGGTCTCAGCTGCCTCACGGCTCAGGACTTGGTGAGACTCTACAGTGTGTAATAGTCTGCACTTCCGGTCTTAGCGCCCGGAATTCCCTGTGTATCTCCGAGACCTGTTTGTTTTTGGCATACTTAATATTAACCTTATTAACCTTATTTAAAGGACATAATATTCAAGGGGCACGGTGGCTTAGTGGTTAGCACGTTTGCCTCACACCGCCAGGGTCCGGGTTCGATTCCCGTTTTGGCCATGTATATGTGGAGTTTGCATGTTCTCCCCGTACCTCAGGGGGTTTTTCTCCGGGTTCTCCGGTTTCCTTCCCCGGTCCAAAACCATGCATGTTAGGTTGATTGGCACCTTGGAAAATTGTCCCTAGTGTGTGAATGTGATTATCTGTGTGTCCTGCGATGGGTTGGCATTCCATCCAGGGTGTATCCAGCCTTAATGCCCATAGACGCCTGAGATAGGCACAGGCTCCCCGTGACCCGAGGGAAGATCTGATAAAGCGGTAGAAGATAAATGAATGAATGAATATTCCATTCAATAAGTGTTTAACATAATATAGGGAAGCTAGTAGGTATTATAACAAAAAACACAGTAGAGTCACTATAGGGTAGCACAAAAAGAGAAGTGTGAAGTTTAGAGAACAGAATGAAAAGAAAAGGAAAGAGGAAGTACTACACATTAGTGATGCTAAAACTGAACAGGATCCAAGTCCAAATCTAATCTGATCTAATAACAGTAGCAAAGTACATGCAATTCATTACTGTACTTAAGTACAGTGGTGTCTCGGCTAACATCTGTTTCTGCTCACATCGTTTTCTGTTAACATGCTTTATCCGCTTTATCCGCGGGTACCTCGGGGAGCCTGTGTCTATTTTAGGGGTAATGGGGCATCAAGGCAGGATACACGTTGTATGGAATGCCAACCCGGAGAACCCGGAGAAGAACCCCCTAAGGCAGTGGAAGAACACCCGGCCCTGGAGTTGTGAGGCGAACATGCTAACCACTAAGCCACTGTGCCCCCAGTTTTCGGTTAACGTCCAACCAAAATTTTATCCCGGATAATCAGTTAATGTCGGAATTCTACCTGCTCAGCAGATTCGAGCCACATCATAAACAAGGGTTCCCCTCTGTCTCTCCAGGACAGTTGGTTAGTCAAAGCGCGCACGTATTGCAAATCAGAACAATAGATTACGCTATTTACACTAATTGGTATTTAAAGTGGTACCACTGTAGCTTTTTCACGTCTATGTATTTTACAGGAATACTTCCGTTTGGGGGTGCTTTTAATTTAATTTCAGTACATTTTCAAGTCAAATATCTTATTTTATTCAACCACATTTACATTTGAATAAAAAAAAACAGGATATAAGAAAAGCCAGGTTGATGGTGTATATACACACCCACACACAATAGCATACGTCGGAAGACCAATGTATGTGTGTGCACTTGTGTGTGTCCAGGTACCAGCAGTATCCTGGCGGGTGCAGCTCTGGCAGCCGTGTACAGGTGCACCGGCCGCAGTTACGACACCAGCTCTCTCATCTACGCTGTGCTACACCTGGAGCAGATGCTCACCACAGGTCAGTGGAGTTCTCCATTTCCATTTTACGGCATTTCCCAGAATATTTTATCTAGAGCGAACTTAAGCGAACTCATTCATCCAATTGAGAAGCCATGGTTTTAGGCAGAGGTGTAAAAGTATCGATATCTTACTGCGAATCTTACTCCATTACAAGCACTTGTTTTAATATGGATATGGTAAAAGGATCTGAATTGAACAGTACTTGAGCATTTGACTTCTGTTGAACACCATGACATACAGTACCGTGCAAACGTTTTAGGGAGGGTCCTGTGAAGAAAATGCTATAAGAAAAATGGAAGTGTTAATTATTAACTTTCATCAATGAACGAAATGCAGTGAATGAAGAAAAGAGAAACGGCTGCTGATCGGAAGTCCCTTGGGTCCTTGAGCAAGACCCTTAACCCTCTGTGGTCCAGGGGCGCCGTATCATGGTTCTGACCATGCGCTCTGACCCCGGCTACCAACATCAAGCTGGGATATAGGCTACAATCAGACCTTATCTTCGTATGTTCTCCGTGGTCGTTTTGTTGCTCTAACTTGTACATGATACACTGAACTTAATAAATACTGAGTCCTTACTGTACAGTATAGTAATACTGTTATTGTACCTGATGATATATCAGGAACATTTATTTCCTAAACCTTATTTTGCTTCTGCCTTTTTTTTAATGTAGAAGAGATTTATTATTATAATTATTAACTAATACGCACATGCGTCGGAAGTAACTAATACATTGGGTGCGTTCCATAGGTGGAGGGTGGCAGGACCAGGTCGGAGGGCTGGTCGGTGGAGTGAAGGTGGCGAGATCTCGTCCTACGCTGCCCCTCAGGGTGGACGTGGAGCATCTAGTGCCCCCTCCGGACTTCCTCGCCACGCTGCAAGAGCGACTCCTGCTGATCTACACGGGCAAGACGCGCCTTGCTCGCAACCTGCTCCAGGTCCGAGTGAGGCTCGATTTCAGCCTGCTATGTATGTGAGATTAGAGGAGGTGAGACTTAAACGAGATGGCGAGGAGATGGAGAAGAGAGCAAAGGAGCTTGGGATGAACCGAGAGGACTTAATTATGGTTAAGAGGAGATATGATTAAAGGACATTAAATATGAGATTAGAGGAAAGGAGAGGAGAAGAAATGAGATGAGATTAAAGGAGAGGAGGAGAGGAGAGGAAATGAGATTGAAGGTGAGGAAGCGTGTTTAGAAGACAGGAGATGAGATTCATTATTATAATATCTTAGGTATAGACCTCATCATTTTACAGTGCCCCTTATGCAGAGAGCATTAAGGGCCTTGCTCAAGGGCCCAAGGGTTTGGCAATACCTCTGATCTACCTTACATGTGCAATATCTGTGTAGTGAAATTTAACTGGTGTGTGTGTGTATATTTGTTTGTGAGTGAGTGTATTTGTAGGTACCATGGTAATATGCATGTTTATTGAACATTATTATTCCTGGCCTGGCGTGTTTATTTTGCAGGACGTGGTGAGAAACTGGTATAGCCGTCTGCCGTCGATTGTGCGCAACGCAGAGCAGCTGGTGAGCAATGCTGAGGAGTGTGCACGTGCCTGTACGGAAGGTGAGCATGCGCAAAATATGAAATGCGACTTATATAATGTATAATGTAATAATGTAAAAACAAACATATATCAATCCGATCCCGTCTGTTCCACACGCACGTTTTGAAGGATCTCTTAGCGCACTCGGGGCCTGCATGAACCGCTATTGGGAGCAGAAGAAAGCGATGGCTCCAGGTTGCGAACCAGCTGCAGTGAGAACCATGATGGACGCCCTTCAACCGATCGTTTTGGGCCAATGCCTGGCAGGGGCGGGAGGCGGTGGCTTCCTGTTTGTACTCACGCGGCACGGCCAGCAGGAAGACATTGTGCGACGGATCCTTAACGAAACAAAGGTGTGTTTTGTTTTTTATTTACTTTTTTAAAATTACGATCTACTGTATATATATATTTTTAGTAGTAGTATTTATTAACGTTCAATTCAATTTGCAAATGATTTTGACAGGGTCTCTGTGATTTCACCCTGCATTCGGTACAAATCGATATGGAGGGAATTACCGTTCTGCATCAGGACCCAGGTAACGTCCAGGGTCCCCGTTAAACTGAACAAACCGCAGAGTGTTTCTCACAGCGTGAGCGGAAAACTGTACAGATAAGACGAGGATAAAATCGATATGGAGGGAATTACTGTTCTATATCAGGACTCGGGTAACGTCCAGGGTCCCCGTTAAACTGAACAAACGTAACATCCAGGTTCGGTCCCCGTTAAACTGAACAAACCACAGAGTGTTTTTCACAGCGTGAGAGGAAAGCTGTATAGATCAGACGAGGATATAATCGATATGGAGGGAATTACCATTCTACATCAGGACCCAGGTAACATCAAATGTCCTTGTTAAACTGAACAAACCGCAGTGTGTTTTTCACAGCACCCAGGTAACGTCCAGGGTCCCCGTTAAACTGAACAAACCGCAGAGTGTTTTTCACACCCCGAGCGGAAAGCTGAACAAATCAGACGAGGATAAAGACATCGTCTTCTCAGGTTTGGGTTCAGATGCCCCACTGTAGTGCCCGGTTTCTAGTCCTTGGTTGACAGAAGCAGAACCTGATGTGTTCCCTAGCCCTTCCATAAAAGTACAGGTTTGGTGTGTTTTCGAGATTCCGTTCTGCTTAACATTTTAATATTTTATCGATCAAACCATACATCATTTACATTTATGTAATTCATGTCCCTGTGAATTATGTACCCTTTCTTGCACTTTAAATCAAAGTGGTCGCTTAAATATGGCCAGGGGTTTTGCTTCATAGGAATGTGATGAATGTTTCAGGTGGACCTGCATCACTGTCATCTATTTTGTCCATCACCATCGTTCCTGTGAGTTTTAGCACGCTTGATCACCCGCCCATCAATCAATCATTTCAGTGTTTTCTGGAGTGCGATATTTATTTATTTATTTTTTACTCCGTTTTAAAATGTAGCGAAGTACAATATTAAAAAAAAAAGTAAAAGTAAAAATATATTTTAAATACTACCGTAAAATACAGTAAATATAATTCGTTACTTTCCGCCTTTCTGGCATTTGGGTTGTATGTCGAGGATGAGTTTTAAATTCAACATTCCCATAGAAACATATACAAGATCTGTTTGTTACTGCTTAAACCGGTTCCAAAAGGCAAAGGGATGGTGTAATTTAGCAGTAATATAATACAGGTGTATTTTATTCCTCTCTTTCATTAAGTAATTTTCCTTTTGCAACGTTTTTTTATTTTTTGCATTTTTTTCTTTCATATTGTGGTTTTTGCACAAATGCTGTATAGAAATATATATATATATTTTTTTTTAGAAGGAAATACAGATAAAAGAAAAGCTGTGACGAGCGCATTGGCATTACCCCACGGTTCTGCCGAGTTTGTGCGTATGAGACCATAAAAAAAAAACATTCGGAAAAAGATCCGATATGTAGGAGAATGGAGCTCGGAACTGCATCGGTTATTCTTATAGGTCATAGATAGTTTGGATACTTGGGTCAATTCAAAAGCGAGGACTTTTGGGTAAGGTCAGGGACGGAGTAGAGGACTGTCCCTATGTTCAGCCATGTTGTTTGTAAATCTCTGGCGCACGGCTTCCTGATCCCATTTTACATTTCAAGCTTTGAAATCTCTGTCAGTAAGTACATCCTGATATACTTCTTGATGGTCACGGATGAACACCATCATCATTATTATTATTATTTTTTAATTATATTATTATTATTATTATTATATTAAAAAATACTATTATTCTTTTAGGGAATTAATAATGTTCCTCGCACAGGCTTCTTATTAGGAAACTCTGTATACAGCCATTAAAAAAAATTGTTGCACATTGTTTAAAAATTTATTTTTAAATGTTTTAAACTCTCTTTTCCATGCTATTTTTTCATGCTCTTGTTTCCAAGTTCTCGAGTTTCAAGCTTCTGTAAAGTTTGTATGAGTTTGAAGCTTTATTGCTTAATAAAATGTTACGTGTATTTTTATCTTTAGTACTGTAGTAGATTGGATGTATTGTTAAAAAAAAAATAAATTATATATATCTATCCAATCATCGGTATTTTTTTTTTAAGCATCCAATTCCACCTTCTGAGAATACGATCTATTAGATGTTTATTTTAATTATTAGAAGTTTATTTGTGGAGATTTGTGTTTGTTCAGGCACGAGGGTGTTAGAAAGGCGGTGTGGAGGTCAGGAGTGCGGTTCTAATTCGTCCCATAGGTATTCCATGGGTTTCTATAGAAGACGATCTTCCAATCAAATCCATGTACAGGATATTTATGTATTTTCACGCTGGAAAAAGATTTCAGTCTTTTTGTGCCTTTGATTATGTAGTGACACTTTGGAAGAACAACGTCTGGCTGGAAAAGTCTGATTAAGGGGAAAAAAAAACAAACAACACACCTGAACATTTTATTAGTTAAAAAGGGTTTGGACTCTGGATAATTTGATTATAATTACATTAATAAATTGTTGTTGCTAAGGGTAACATTAGAACTCTTCATATAAACCGAGTTGATTAGGCAAAGAGTCTTGACTAAAATACTAATAGAAACATTATAGCCGTAAATGATAGTAATTTACATACTTAAGTACCTATTAAGGCAAATACTTTTACTTTTAAGTTTTTTTTATTTTTTTTAAAATTGCGACATTATTATTATTTTTTTAAATCTCCCAGATTCAGTGCTTTTAATAATGGTTACAAATCATCAGGCAAATAATAGTAGAGCGCAATGTATAAATTCTGTACATGTAACTATTAACAAGCTGATAGGAAAATGCGTATAAATGTCTCATTCCATACTCAGTCCTCCGAGTTGTCTAAATGTAAAAGTGTTAATATGACAAATGTACCCGCAGTTATTTCCCTGCCATGGCTGAGAGCTGGTCTCGGATGCGTCCCAGGCCGTCTAGCATCGTGTCCAGTGTTTCTTTGCTCAGTTCCATGGTGACTGAAGACTCGCTTGGGCTGCTGCTCATGTCACCGTCTTGGATCTGTACGCAGAACGGATATCTGCTTAGTATTATGATAAAAGTATTTGTATCCCTTTAGAAAAGGAAAAAAAACCTGCATTTCGTGTTTATTATTCATTACACGAGCTGGTATCAAAATCTCTTGGAGACTAGTTTTGTAAAACGCCACTAGATGGCAGCACGAGGCTGCACACACAGACGCGGGGAGCGCCGACCTTCAGAAGTCGGTGAGACACAAGACGTCCTGTGGACGTTCTATTCTGACCACATTCGAACCTTCACCCAGACTTCCTCACGCGCGTTCCTCGATGGATCTCGACATTTTCCCGTTCCAGGTCACCATTTAAACACTATTGAGATCCAGCGCTAATAGGAGATTGGCCTTTAGGGCATGTCCACAGGAATTAGACTTTGTTTGATGCATTATATTGTGTTATTTTGCTCCATTTTGGCCTGCTTTCAAAAACGATGCATTTTTTTTGGTTTGTTTTTAAAGAGCCTGAATGTTGCGCCATTACGCAGTACAAAGATGTCAAGACGTTCCAGTGAAGATGAGCAACTTTTTGAAACCATTATAAATGAAAGTGTGAACACTGTGCTTTCAAATGTATCTGGATAATTATCCGGCGGCAGGAATGCTGCGCTATGGACTATTTTGATGGACTATTTTGTGATGGTGTGCGAACATTGATCGAAACCTTGATAACACCTCGTATATGAAAACGCATAACTTGGTGACGCGTGCTGTGTTTGACGCGCCGTCCGTTTTACCTTCATGTTAAGGATGCAGGTAGGCACGGCCATGCGGCTCACGGAGTCGGACGCCGTCTTCATGTCCACCCTCCACTCCAAATCTTTAAGCTGGGGCAAAGAGACTGCAGTATACACGAGTGAATTTTAGATAGAAGATAGAACTTCCTCAAGTGTAGATTACAGCATAGTGGAAAATCTTTCGTTTCATATCCCAGCTCATTAGTTAAGACCTCCCCTGGAGAAGAAGGGGTTAAGGGCTTTGGTCAAGTGCAGTGTTGGGGCTTGAAACCCCTCCGAGCTACAGAGCAGGTAAATCCTCAAATCTAACCTAATCTAGTGATGATTGTGAAAATAGGCTAATATTGAGTTTGTTTGTTTTTTTACAGCAACAGCTTGTACAATATTGTCCGGAATATGAGGAGTTTTTTTTTTTTTAGCAGAAATCCATCTCAACAAGCAACATCGTTTTATATTCGAGTTCAAGGCCTGCAGGCCGAATGTGGTCTGCCACGCCATTTTATGTCACCCGCAAGACCTTAAAAGGCGTATGATTGTCTTAAAATAAAGCTATGCTACTTTAAAGCGTGCATTGACAAACTACATCTCCCGCAATGCATGCGACTATGTTACCCGTGAGCATTCAGCCACTAGGTTGCACTGTGACCCACATCAGCGTTTACCAAGGGTTTACCGATTTTCTTTCCCAAAATGTCCAGGAAGTGAAAAATTGATGCATATGGTAGGCACTGCCAAGAAAGATGGGAAAGCAGATTACAGATTACAAATGACCCTATTCAAAATGTAATAAGTAGTGTAACTTTTTAATTACTTTATAAAAGTAAAGTGAATGATTACTTTCATTTGTCCACTAGGTGGCACTTTAAGAAAGTTTTCGAAGTTTCCTTTTCCGAAGGAAAAAGAAGAAAAGAAACTCACGTTTCAGTTGAAAATCATGCTGTAGCCTAAAGCACTGATTTTACATGAACCCAATTTTCATTCATTCATTCATTCATTCATTCATTCATCTTCTACCACCTTATCCGATCTTTCCTCGGGTCACGGGGAGTCTGTATCTATCTCAGGTGTCTATGGGCATTAAGGCAGGATACACCCTGGATGGAATGCCAACCCATCACAGGACACACTCACATTCACACACTAGGTACAATTTTCCAAGGTGCCAATCAACCTACTGTGCATGTTTTTGGACCGGGAGAAAACCTGAGAACCAGGAGAAAAACCCCCTGTGGCACGGGGAGAACATTCAAACTCCACACACATGGCTGAGTTGGGAATCAAACCCGTACCCTGGCGGTGTGAGGCAAACATGCTAACCACTAAGCCACTGTGTCCGTTAGGTCAGCTAAGCAAACAGGCGTCTGAAGCAGGCTTATGGTGGACATTTTAAAGTCATAGTGACGAATGCAGCCCAGAATGTAATGTCAGGAGAAATGTTGGTACTGGTAGTCAAAGAAAAGCTTACAGCGGTCCTAAAAGAGGAAGAAACAGACAATGGACAATGCTGTATGGACAAAAGTATTGGGACACCTGACTTTGCCAGCCATGTGTGATTCTTCCTCAAATTGTTGCCACACAATTGTAAATATCATAGTAAATATATATATATATATATATATATATATATATATATATATATATATATATATATATATATACGATACGAGAGATAGAGATAGAGACGAGATTAGAGAACTTAGGAACCCAATTTACCGAAAGCCAGCATATGAAGATATGCTATAAATAAACTGGCGTGTTCTGCTACAGAGCTCTGACCTCAGCCCTATTCAACACTTCCTCACCTCACCTACATCAGGACCTGACTGTACTAACACCCCTTGTGGCTGAATGAACCTCCACCCAAATCTAGTCTAAAACATCTTCCCAGAAGAGTGGAGGTGGAACGGGATATAAAAGCACATATTCAATACACAATACAGTTTTATGGCCACACACCGCTGATCCTATTTTATCCATATAGTGTAGAATACAGGAGTTACTCACTCTGACTGGACAAAGCCTCATTTCTCCATATCAAACTAAGAAAAAAAACAAACATATTAATTAATATAAATGATCACTACTCAAGTACATATGCCTTACTCTTTATTACTGAACAACTCTAGAGATTTCTAGTTACCTTTGTTCCAGCAGAATCTTGGTGATGAGGTTTTTGAGGTTCGTGTGGAACGTGGCTGGGAAAACGGACTGGATTTGTTCGGGTGCGGTCATGTTGTGGAAGACCACGTGATGCGAAAGCAAATGAAATGCCCTCAGAACCTGAGGAAGAGAAACAGATCGATAGATAGACATACAGACAGAAAGAGAGAAACAACCTGGATGACTTGCCTGCATGGCCTCGTCGCTGGACACGGACAGGGCTCGAGAAGTGCTGTCCATTAGACTCTGTGACTTGTGTGCTTGTGACGGGAAACTTTCCATGCATATTTGTCGCACAACATCTTTGGAGGGAGCCTAAAATTAATATAAAAAAAAAAACAACACACATTTGTTTAACCACTTTATTTCTCAAAAATTTTAGGACTTTTCATTAAGTTTTATTTGATCGCTTTCCCAACAATAGACATTATCCCAAAGCAGCTTTCCAGAGATATGAAGAAGTTTAGTTTAGTGCCTATAACTTTTCTCCTTATGAATATAATGCCGGAGCCAGTGGCGACTTTGTTAAGGAAACACTCTGCAACAAAGGACACATTCGAGAAGTTGCAAGAATGTTATATTGCTGTGTAAGGGGACAATAAAATGTGATAGTGTGTAAATGTAGATAAATAGAAACTGTGTGTGTGTGGGGGGGGGTGTGGGGGGTAAATATAGGAAGAATGATCCATCTCAAAGTGTTATGTTTTCCTCTGGACGCGCATGCTCAAAGCACCGTAAACTCTCTAGGTTATGTACAGAGTGGTTGGTTCATCCTCAAGAGCCTTGTCATAGTCGTTTGTCACGTGACTCCCATAGACGCGCCACTATACAATAAATAAATTGTTTTAATCCGAATCTTGACATGTTGTTTAATCGTGGGAGTTACAAAAGAGCTACAGACCAGAAGCTATAATTTGTTACACACATTATAGGTGTGTGTGTGTGTGTGCGTGTGAATTATTATAATGTTATAGTCAATGTTGGCGATTTCATTTCCGATCATATACACGAAATGGACTAAGTGATTCGTTCAGTTTGATTCAACGAACAATAAATGTCACTAAAATGATCCTATCCTCCCATCACTGAGAGAGAGAGAGAGAGAGAGAGAGAGAGAGAGAGAGAGAGAGAGAGATGCTTCCTGAGAGAGAGAGAGAGAGAGAGAGAGAGAGAGAGAGAGAGAGAGAGAGAGAGAGAGAGAGAGAGAGACAGAGAGAGAGGAACAATAAGAGATGTCAAAACAAATCCTTAGGATAATTATACTATAATTAACGCGTATATCGCATATATTTTGCTCCTGATATCCGTCTGTAGGAGATTAAAAATATTAAAGAAGAAAAATGTAAATGTATCTATAAAAAATATAAATATATTACCTTTAATAAGAGCTGCAAGGAACTGAAGTGTTCCTCTGACAGAGAAGCCATGTTGAACCGACCAATGTGACTGTCACGTGACCTCACTGTTACTATTTGGCGTTTCGGCTTGTTTCGGCTATCTTCGGCTTCGTAATATATAATAATAATAATAATAATAATAATAATAATAATAATAATAATAATAATAATAATAATAATTTATATTATATATAATATATGTATATTATACTATATAATTATATAATATAATATTATATAATCTTTTTTTCCCATGTAACGTTTCATTGCATTAACATTTGTAATATTGTGCACTTAATACATTTAAATTATAGTATAATTCTAATCTGTAAAAATCAATTCTGCAATATCTTATGTAGCAAAAAAAAACAATAGGAACCAACCTTAAACAGTAGATAGGTTTGTCGTATATTATGACGTATGTATAAAACTATGACTATAAATAAAAATACAGGTTTCTGTAAGACCACATTTGGAGTCCAAAGGCAAAATCTATATACAGTATAGGTAGGTATACACATAAAAGTATTGATAACAAACAGGATTTGTATAAATAAAATGTTTACAGACTTTAATTGTTTCAAATGCTGTCGGAATAAATAAAAAAAAGTATTTGAAACAAATATAATCTGTAAACATTTTATTTATACAAATCCTGTTATCAATACTTTTATGTATTTACTTATACTGTATGTACATATTAATAAGAAAAAAGGATATATATATATATATATATATATATATATATATATATATATTACACACATATAAATACATTTATTTTACTTTACTACAAAATACTTTATTGTGTAAATAAAGTTACACAAAGGTGCTTGGGAACTAAAACACAAAATTATATATGATATTGCACATGATATGATGGTATAATATTGCTCACGGTATTATATTAACCTACATTGTTATTATTGCGATATTTGATAATGCATATAATGGCGCAGTGCTACTGCCATTGTTCATGGTAAACTCTGCTCCTACTAAAAGGAGAGGGGTTACAGAGTTTGATAGTTACTGTTATGAAAGACCTCCTTAAAAATCTTTAGAAAGTGTTTGAAGAAAAGAAAAAAATGCTTGTGAATTCTTTGAATAAACTGGCTGCAACTAATGCGCACTGACGCGAGTCAGCAGAATTAGGCTCCGATTATATTAATAATACATTGTAATAAAAAATGCATGATGACAGCTCACATAACTGCATCACAAGTTGCACTTCTTTCTTTGTTGTACTGTTTAGCTTTTCGCTCAGCAGCTCCTGAGAGATGCGATCGTTTCGGCGCTACAAGGTCAGTACGCAGAAGGATTTGATGTTTGTTCTTCACTGTACAGTGACTCTTCATGCATCCAGTGTCTGTGTGTGGGGGGGCACATTTTTAACATTGATATTAACTTCTTCCACTTCAGGGGAGTGACAGTTTTTATTCAGAGGACAAAGAGCCTACTCTATACTTGGTCGTCTTGATGTATAAGTTTGTTGGGATTATGGAGGCCCTCCCATGGTAACATAAATGCGTACACCCTGTAATGCTTTTGAAAAACAGCTTTCAGGCGTTTGATATTCTAACAACATTATGAATTTGCATTGTTCCAGCTCTATAAGACTACAATAGGACCTTCTTTACATGCATTCATATTTATTATTGACTTGGATTGGTGTTTTATCACATTGCATTATCAAGTAATGTCAAGATTTATTTTGTTGATCCAACCATATACAGTAAGGCATCCCGAAGAAATTGGAAGAATGTTTCCCCAGGGCCGTGATTCTTAAGACAACATTGATTTGTTGTGGGTGTTTTCATGTGATGTGTTTGAAAGGTGCATGCAGATTTCTTTGACCCTTACTACTAGTAATGGCTAAAATATTATTGGATAGAATCTCACACTCGAGACTTGCACGACTACTGGTATCTGCGGGCCTGAAGCGACATGCAACACGGGACAAGGTTTAATGTTGGTGATAAAACACTCATGTGTAGTATTCGCTTTTAAAATATTACTTGAAATTACACAGATATATGTCTCCTGCCCAAAAGCAGCAATGGCAACTAAAATAAGTTGTAAAAAGATTTACAGGCGCATGGTCGAAAGCTAACTCTTACGTGGATTAAAAGGCTTTTGCAGGAGGGAATATTGCAATTGTTAAATATTGTGGGAATGAGCAGGGGGGAAAAAATAAACATATTTCTGTGGGACAGAAATATTTTTCACAGGTCTCCACTTCAGGCATAAACATACACTCCTGGAAGTGGTTCAACAAAATAGAAAGGAAAAAAAAACAATTTGGAAGAATTGAATACATATTCATGGAAAAAAAACAATAAAACTTATGTCTGTTTAGGCCACCAGAGAAGGCCTCGCTGGCCCTGATGTCACTGACACTGCTAGACTGGGGAAAATGGGGTATACAGGATATGCACAACATAGGGATGCCAGACATGGTGAGGGGGTCGGGATGGTCATTGCATTTAGTGTAGGTATTCTTCAATTTACCCCTTTATTCTTCTATTTACCCCTCCTTTTAGGGTAATATGTGGCTTTACATGGATACACACTAGGCAAGTACCACTCAGCAAATGTGCAATTGCACCCCTGGTTGTATCCACTGCAGTGAGAGATAGTAATTGATTTTTAATTATTAATCCCACATTTTACTGAGATATTTCCATTTGGTTCAAGCAAGTAGCAATGCCACCAATCAGGGTAGACGGCGCTCTGTTTTGACTGGATGGAATGGTGGAATGAACTCAAACTTGGCACAACACGCTTGCAGATTTCATTTGTAATTAGATGAAGGAGAGTGTTTTGGGCTCATGATCATTTTTAGTAAACACTGATTACTGTTTTAACATCATTCTATTCATAGATTGGCGTGCTGCGAGTAACATTAGAGTCCATTCACGGAAACTGTGTCTTGTGACAAAAGAAAAAGTATATAATAGCAACATTTAAATACTTAAGTACATTTGGAAGCAAATACTTTTGTACTCAGGTGAGAGTACTACTTTTACTACTTTAATTAACTGAAGCGCTTCATCCACTGATCACGTGATTAGACCTGGTGCATTAAAACAGCCACTGGGCGGCGCGCATGGGCGTTTGAGGTCTCCGCGCGAGACCCGACCTAAGAAGAAGTAACGGCGGAGGCTTGACGTAGCGTCGCTCCGCCCTGCCGCTTCCTTTTTCCCAGCGGCCGTCAGCGAGACACCATGAAGGCGTCTGGCACAGTACGTAATGTCGCGCTTTTTCGATGCGTTTTACTGTCTTTTAAAGCGTATTTATGCTTTAGGACGGCACGGGAAATACACACGGAGGGGTTTCTGGTGGTATATGTGATGATAAAGCGCTATAAAGTTGGTAATTCTGTAGCCGCGTTTCAGCTACAACATGGCGGCCGACAAATGTGTGTTGGGGAGCCATGTGGTGCTAGGCGCCTGTTTCTTTTCTTATTAGGGAGCATAATTATTTACACCAGATATGTTATGGTTTTTTATTATTAAAGTTAAACCAGTGAATATTTTCTTTTTATTATTAGTAAACGCGCTGTGTGTGTGTGTGTGTGTGTGTGTGTGTGAGAGAGAGAAGCCTGTGATAGTGCACCTGAAGTTTCATACTATTGTGTTGATCAGGGGGATATCGTATAAATAAGCATTACATATCATATTTCATTACTTTGCCAGGTTTTAGCAATTTGTTATATATATATATATATATATATATATATATATATATATATATATATATATATATATATATATATATAATGGTGCCATTATTTTTAGTAAATTTTTCGATTTGTTTTTTTTTTTTTTTTAATATAAAGATGTTCAATAATGAGCACTCGTGGTTTGTTCCTTTCTTCTTTTTTCCCCATCCCCAGCTTGTCATGATGCACTTAAAATATTTGGATTATGGCACTAATACCACATTAGTGCACCTTATTTGTTAAGTGAATGTTTAAAAGCTCTTTTTCCTACTTCCAGCTTAGGGAGTACAAAGTGGTCGGGCGTCTGTTGCCCTCCACCAAGAACCCGGCACCTCCTCTGTACCGCATGAGGATCTTCGCCCCCAATCATGTGGTGGCCAAGTCCCGCTTCTGGTACTTCGTCTCCCAGCTGAGGAAGATGAAGAAGGCTTCAGGAGAGACCGTTTACTGTGGCCTGGTAAGGATACCGACATGATGCAGTTGTGAAGAGATCACAGGTGGTTGAGTTGGCATGAAATCTTTTCTTTAAATCCTTAAACACAGGAAGTTATTCAATTTGTTTTGCCCTCCATTGCACCATGAAAAAATGTAAGGTGATTTTATGTTTTGACCAAACCTCAGTGACAAAAGTATGCACAGATGAGATTAATATGCTGCATTAGGAATTTGATTGGCTTGTTTGTTTCTCACAAGCCGTCAGGATTTTTAGACTTAAAATCCAAATGTTGGGCTTTAAAAAGTCATATTTGCTGTTCTGGTCTATGTCCATATCTCAATGCTCATTTAGATGCTCCTGAAGAGCTTTTTTTTCTTAGTTTCTGTGGTTGTGTAGTTCTCTCTTTCGCTAATTCAGTTTTGTGACTACAAATGAGACATGCAGCAGTCAGTCATTTTGTCACAATTGTTATTGGAGCAAATGGCTCCTGGCTTCTAGCACAAACATAAAACGAATTTAATTTCTTCACTATGGGGGGAGTGCAAGTTTAGGGATACTTGGATTAACCAAATGAATTTAGGGTGTGCTTGTTGATGCATACAAAATTCATCCTTTATGATATTAAATTTGACTTGCAGAAACACTGCTTTGTGTTCCACCATTGTGTCCTGGTGTAATTTGCATTGTTTGTATTTTTTGGGTAGGTCCATGAGAAATCACCTCTGAAGGTGAAAAACTTTGGCATCTGGCTGCGTTATGACTCTCGCAGTGGCACCCACAACATGTACCGCGAGTACAGAGACCTCACCACCTCCGGAGCCGTCACCCAGTGCTGTGAGTACCATGATTGCCTCGCTTGGGAGCCCTGATTTGAAATCTGCACACAAACCCAAAGATCATTGTAGGATGTAATGCTCTTGCTATGTGTGCGCAAAGAAACAGGACCTTGTCGCCTTTCATAAGCTGTCATGTGCCAATGAAAGTGAATTCAAGGTTCAACATTAAACTGCTTCATCACATTTGTGTGGCAAGTTTAGATCGCGTTGATTTATCGGCTTTTGTTTGATTTGTACAGACCGGGATATGGGAGCCCGTCACCGTGCTCGTGCTCATGCCATTCAGATCATGAAAGTGCAAGTGATCGCAGCCAACAAGTGCCGCAGAGCAGCCATCAAGCAGTTCCACGTAAGTGTCGCGTCTTCGTTCATTTATTTGCTGATTTTGTAATATTTAAGAACGAGCTCCCGGTACTATTAAGCCTACATATGCCGTGGGTTCAGTGCTGCTCATCAGCAGGTCTCTCACTGGACTGGTGCTGTTGCCAGTTCAGCTTTAATACCTGCAAGAACAAGGCCAGGAACCTCTTCCAGATAAAAGTGTGAAGTCTTAAAATCTGGCGGCTTTGACAACTGGCAATATTATTCTACAAACATTTGTATATGTTTAAAGAAAACAAGATCACTGGTTAAAGCTACTTGTGCTTTCTGTCCGACAGGATTCCAAGATCAAGTTCCCTCTGCCTCACAGGGTCCTGCGTCGCCAGCACAAGCCCCGCTTCACCACCAGGAGGCCAAAAACATTCTTCTAAAGTGTATGTTTGCAGTCCCGTTTATTGCGAAATTAAAAAAAGACTCAAAATTAAACATTTGTCTGACTTTTTTATTTATTTATTTTTTGGTCCAGTGTTTGTGATTTGCCATGTTGAAGGTTAATATGAGATGAAAGAGCTTTTTATAGCTGAAATTCAAGTTCATTTGCAACCAAATCAATGCCAGTTATTGTGGAATAGAAAAAAACGGCTATTAAATGTAATATATTTTAGCTTGTGCAATTTGCTACAAATGAGGTTAGTATAACCTAAATAGTACGCTCGCTGACCGTCCGAGCAAAGGCCGTGAAAATGTCAACATGCTTGGATGCCTTGTAGACGGCCCTAAACGGGTCAACTGTATCAGATTTGTTAAAGCAACATGGATTGGTCACCTCACAGAGCTGACTCGAGGAAGATTGATTCCCTTCAGCACCACATCATAACATCCTTTATTTAAATAGAACTATTCATGTTTTAAAATACTGAGGTGAAGGGATCACACTTTGTTTTCAAAGTAAAACTAAAGTAATTCAAAGTAAAGAAATATGGGTCCCTGATGTAACTTTTAAATGTACCTTAAATTAATACTCTAATCAACATGGGTATGGAAATAAACACGACATGGAGCATGAAATATATTCTTAATTATGGTGTTTTAAATTAGGCAATTAGGGGGTTAATGAGGTAATACAGTTGAAACTATAACTTTTCATATGAATAACAAACGGATAATATATGTAAAATTAGACATTTTGATCTTTGTATTCATATATATGTATGACTTGTGAAGCAAGTATTCACTGAGATTCAGGATGTTATATTTATGTCTGTGAAGTAAAAATAAGACAGCAGAGAGCGCCCCCTGTCGGTTCTTCTTCATTTTACAACAGCACCGATTTTTCTTACTATGAGTGAATATAAATACACAAGTAAACTCTGTAGAGATTCGAATGTAGTGTTAGTCTTATCTGTACGATTAAAAATAATAATTTAAGTTTAATTCGGCTTTTTTGAGGGAAAAAAAAAACGTCACAATACGCGCCTTTCTATTTGTCGAAACCAATTTAATTTCCGGATGTGTGCATGATGGCGGATTTTAGGCTTTATGCGTCAATAAAACAAATGTTTACTGATTATGCATTATTTTTCAGTGTCTATTTGTAAATTATTATTTATAGAAGACATTTTATCAAATAGATTAAAACTAAAGTAACTACATTGACAGTACTCAATTTGTTTACACATTATTCATTCATTATTCAGTGACGAGATTAAAAAAATTATTTTCGCGTTGTCTTAAATATCCAAGATATTTAATTTTAATATTTAAGATAGTCATTTTTTTATATATGTATATAAACCTACAGACTGTAAATCTCATACAAATTATGACAGGGCGTAAAATAATAAAGTCACCACAAGGTGGCAGTGTTTGACAAATCCATATCAGCCTTACTCCCTGTCAAGAATGAATCGCATTCGTTCTTTTGGGAAATATTACAATATAATGTCAAAACGATATAAAAATAAGTACAATTCATAAGTGGCAAATGTACATAAGTAAATAAGAAGCTCCTGTAACACACAAATGCTTCAAATATGCACACACGATTATGGTGTAAATATTTAGCTAGGACCAGAAAGTGTTTGGCTATAAATGCAAAGGTTTTCTTTTATTATTTAGGGAAGAAGAAAGAATAAAACAGATTCTACATTATAAAAATAATTACAGTCTGACATCCTTATTTTAAGAAATAGATTCCTTATGGGATTCAGTTTGATATTCATTTAATTACAATACTAATGGTCTTTACATACATGTAGTATAAAATCAGATAAGAAAATCAGAACAGTACACAAACACACACACACACACACACACACACACACACACACACAAATGATAAAACTCAACATGTCTAATGACTAGGAGAAGCTAAATGGTCCGCTAGAATACAAATATACAGAATAAATAAATAAATACACGTGTGCTGCAATGAATTCTATAGCGAAATATAAGTACAGACCCTTAAAGTAACATTATCTGTACAATAGAAGTTAGCATATAATCACACAAACATGACAAAAAGTATCCTACTCTAAGACTGTACAACAACAACAACAACAACAACATATAAGCAGCATGCACTTATGGGCGTTCCGCGATATAGCAGAAACTTTTGTTTGCGCATGCGCAGTGAGCGTGTGTAGTAAGGCTGTATAGAACACCCCGGTTGCTGTTTGTAGTTGCCTATCCAGGTTATAACTGCTGGTCCAGGGTCAGTATTTTCCACAGTTATAATAATAATAATAATAATAAATGATGAGCGCGACTGTCTTTAGGTCACCTGTGGGAAACGTGTTTTAATGCTTCTTTTTTATATAGTTTATTAATAAATAAAATCGATATAATTAATACACTGCAAAAAAACATCTTGGTTGGTCGGAAATCTTTTTAAATGCCTCCTCAAGTGCAAATCAAAGCGTTTCCCCCGGCTTGTAGCAGGTAAAACACTTTCTACTTAAATACATTAGATGGAAATACGTAGTTACATGTGAAAAAAAAGGAATGACATATACGTGGTCTTTTCATGAACGAATAGATTAAATATCGTTAATATATAACGGAGACTGGGTTGGAACTCTGGCTACACTCTAACAACAAACAAACAAACAAACAAACACCCTGGACACATTAGCAACTTCCTAGCAGCCAACCTGAACATAATTCATTATTATAAAAAAAAACAAAAAACATCCTAAACAATCCAGCAACCAATTTATAAACTATCAAAGCCCTAACAATTACCCCAGAACGCACAAGTCGAACAACAGAAAAGACCTAGCAATTAACCTTGACATTGACCTTCAGCCTGAACATATTAGCATACAAGCATCGACCTCGCCATCAACATGAAGGGTAACAAGGCCCTCCCAGTTTAAAGCTACTGTAGGTTCTAATGCCTCGTTCTTTTATAAAGTATTCCCCTTGTTTTTATCCGTGCTCTTGTGAGTCATGTTTTTGTAGCTCCCGTGTTGCAGAAACACTGTGGAATACGTATCAGTAACATCCCCCCCTTTTTCTTTCCCAGGGGCGAAAACAGCGAAGGAGCCCAGCCTGAAGTACACGTACAAGTCTCCAAACAAGTACGCGAACAGATTTTTTCCGTCAGTCATGAAAAAAACTAGTAATGACACAGAAATGTATCTGAATATCCTGTTCCCACACCAGTTGCTTCCTTCTTAAAACATTTTATGACAGCATATATTTCAGGGATATGGTAATTCATGCCATTGAACCTATTTTGTGTGTGTTGGGTGTGTGTGTGTGTGTGTGAGTGTGTGTGTGTGTGTGTGTGTATGGGGGGAGGCTGTATTATTATTTTATTTTTATTTTTAGGAAGTGGCAAAATGAATTATGAAGGTATCCTGGAGTGTATAGAACTGGTTGAGGTTTTGGTTTAAATGGTGAGTCTAATTCCTGCAGACCAGCATCTGGTCAGTGTGGGTGGCAGGTGGTTTTTTTTTGTGGGCACTAGGGGTGGGTGTGTGTGTGTGTGTGAGTGTGAGTGTGAGTGTGAGTGAGTGAGTGAATGAATCCCCCATGGTGTGCACTTTCCAGGAACCTTGTGCTGTGTGATTGAGTCTCAGGCCACAAAATCCACAGCACATAAAGGCTCTTAGTTTCCAGGGCTGGCAAGCAGGTACAGTGTGGTGCATGGCGGTTGTGTTTGATTTGGTGCGTACGTGTGTTTATGAGTGATGGTTAGGGTTAGGAGTGGGCAATTAGGTCTCACACACACACACACACACACACACACACACACACACACACACACACTCACACAGACACACATGTTGAATTTCCTGCTACCAAAAAGAATACGAGTGGTCGAATACGTTAGGTATTGAATATATGCGTCCTGGCGTCTGAATGAGAAAATGAACTCTGGTAGATAGGAATAATTTCATATTTATTATTAATATTATTTTGAAATGGTTTATAAGACACTTGTAGACGGATGGAGCAATTCAATTCTGATGCATTCCAATTACAACTTCTGAAAAAGTCCCTCACGTTTCGTAAAGGGTTTCATTCTTGCTTTTATTCTTGCATTCAGTTCTTGTCGGGTTTGTGAATAAGTCCTTGCAAATACGTCGAATGTTGAGAAAATCCTTCCTGGAATATCGATACATGAACAATATAGATTAAACCACGATTTAATTGGGAGTTGATTGATATATATTGATATATTGATATATATTGATATATATATATATATATAGAGGCACGGTGGCGTAGTGGTTAGCACATTCGCCTCACACCGCCAGGATCCGGGTTCGATTCCCGTCTCGGTCATGTGTGTGTGGAGTTTGCATGTTCTCTCCGTGCCTCAAGGAGGTTTTTCTCCGAGTTCTCCGGTTTCCTCCCGGTCCAAAAACATGCACAGTAGGTTGATTGGCACCTTGGAAAATTGTCTCTAGTGTATGAATGTGTGTGTGATTGTGAGTGTGTGTGCCCTGCGATGGGTTGGCATTCCATCCAGGGTGTATCCTGCCTTAATGCCCATAGACACCTGAGATAGGCACAGGTTCCCCGTGACCCGAGTGAAGATCGGATAAAGCGGTAGAAGATGAATGAATATACAGTATATACATTTATTTTTTTATTTTTTTATTAATTCCTGTAAAAAAGTCTTATACATTGAATTGTTGCATAATTAACACAAAAAGACTGGAGTTGGCATAATCTGGTCATGTGCAGAGTGGGGACATGGGGTATATCATGGAGCCACCAGGCAGGAAGAAAAGAGACCCATGCCGACGGTTGCTTTGAAAGATGCAGATGTAGAGGAACATGCCATTTTAACAGATAACCTCTAATTGGAGTAATCGAAAGTACAGTACAAGAAGTTAAGCGTGTTTTCATGACCCTTCAAAATGTGCAAATTTAAATTGTAAATTGAAAGCGTGTCTACAGCAGGATTCACAACTATCATGAGAATAATGAAATATTTTATGCAACAGTTTTCTTTCTACACAAAATATTATTCTCAGTACTTCCTACTGTGTTGAGCGCTTATTGTACATCTATTCACAAAAGTCTCATAAAGACAACATTATTTTTTTTTCCACTATTAAGGCATTAAAGGGAGTATAGAAATTGGGATATCAACAATTACTGTCAGTTCACTGACAAAAGAAGTTGACAAACATACCCTGACATTCCCACATATAAACAAGAGTCTAGATGAAGATCTTTCATAAGGAAAGAAGTCTATAATCCCATACCCAACTTGTTCAAAAAAAAAAAAAAAAAAAGTAGGACGCTGCCCTCTAGTGGAGCATAAAGGCTCATGTATCCAAAGCACATTGTTCAAGAAGTCTGGAATAATGGTTGAAGTGGTAGCTTAGTCGTTAAGATGTTGGACTTCAGATCAGAAGGTCATTGCCGGCCCCTTAAGCAAGGCCCTTAACTGTGATTTGTATGAATGAGATGGTATGTTCCAAATGTGGCGAATTTAAACGTCTTCTGTGTTTAGTGTTACTTAATTGTACTAAAATTACTGTTCTACTAAAACAACTAATAACTGAACTATGGCCGGTGACTTAGTGTTTAGTACGTTCGCCTCACACCGGCCAGGGTCCGGATTTGATTCCCGTCTCGGCCATGTGTGTGTGGAGTTTGCATGTTCTCCACGTACCTCAGGGGTTTTTCTCCGGGTTCTCTGGTTTCCCCCGGTCCAAAAACATACACGGTAGGTTGATTGGCACCTTGGAAAATTGTCCCTAGTGTGTGAATATGAGTGTGAGTGTGAGTGTGAATGTGAGTGTGTGTGTGTGTGTGTGTGTCCTGCCATGGGTTGGCATTCCATCCAGGGTGTATCCTGCCTTAATTCCCATAGACGCCTGAAATAGGCACAGACTCCCCGTGACCCGAGGGAAGATTGGATGATGATCATTGTATGGTTTTACACTTTAAACTGATTGATAAACAGTTTTAGATCATTGCTAATTACTTGTTTTCTCCATGATGCTGTGTTAACTCAACTGAATACTCCAATCCAGCAAACTGCTAAATCGTTGGCTTTTACTGAGGTGGCCGTACTTTCCGACGATCAAATCATCACATAATAAAGCCATTTAATTATCTGGCTGCTGCTAAGCGTCTTAAATCCTATGGAAGTGGTACATAGCGTCACCGCGTTGGCTTGATTTTTGTACAAATATATAATTATCACCGTATACAGTATGTCATTGTTCACCTGCGGTTGAATTTAACGGACTTTAGCATCGGCTGAAGAGCAGATGATTTTTATTATTTCCCCAAAACCCCAACTTTTCCTTCTCCATGACTTTATTTCGGCTCTGTATTAATGCACTGATCTTGCTGATTTTTGATTTATATACTGATTTCATTGGCATGGCTTGCATTTCCTTCCATTTTAGTATTCTTATATCTCTATAGTGAGTAAAAGTATAATTATTCCTTGAAAATGTACTGAATGTTTAACAGTGATCACTGGAAAAATGTAAGCTATATGACCATGTGGTTTGTTATAATCTTCTTTCAGAAACATTGATATCTGTAGAAGATCTGAACACGAGTGGTTCAGGGTTATTGCGAATAAAAAAAAACAAATAAAACACACCCTGTATTCAATACAGAAAGTGTTTTTATAGTATTTTTCAGTTTCCTCATATAAAAAGCCTTTATTTGAGAAAAGAAAATGTCTAGGTCTGCGAAAAGCATGGAGGCCAAATGCAAACAAGACTATCGGTAGCATGACGGAGACGAGTGTCTTTCCCCGCACTGTACCTAAGCGGGATCCTGCGTAGCCAGCAGCTTTTGTCCTGCGGCAGCCATTTTGATTGATTTGATTTGAACTTGCCTGGTTTCCGAGGGTATTTTGCAGGACAAGCAATAAAAAAAAAAGCACAGACCTTAGTCTTGGACTGTGAGGTGGTATTTACATTACATGCACTCAAACATTTTCACCTTGCTCCAATATTTTAGAGCTTTTACTTCAAACCTCCCACGATTTACTGCCCTAGGCTAATATCTCATGCCAGTCTAACAGCTCTCAAAAAAAAAATGACACGGAAAACGACTCTCATGAATTCGGTACTCAAAAAGACTGCGAATGAAACATTCCTTTTTAAGTCATTTCCCTCGTTTTAATACATACATTTCCCATTACATGCTTTACCTAAATATCTGTATTTCCCACTTCTTACAGCATATAAACCATCACTTTAGTTAATATTCTTTCCTCTCATTGTGTGCAACCCCCCCCCCCTTTCCCCCCAATCAAACTATTTCCTTTCATTGTGTGGCTTTTTCAACCAACCACTGTTTACCAAGTTAACCACAAGCAAGACAGAAGACAACAAGAAGTATACCGAATGTGGATGAGACTGATGAACACGTAAACATGACTGATCACGTAAACTAGATCACCTGATCATCATCATCATCATCATCATCATCGTTTCTCTGGTTGTTTTCTCTATTGTGGATGTTCAGCCTGGGTTCATTGATTAAGTGACCCAATTCTAAATGCGTTTTTTTGTTTTAATATATTAATATAACGTGAGGCTCAGTTACCAGCGTGACACTAAAATAGGTAGTAGTATTGGCAAAATTTTTTTCCTAAGTAGAAAAAGTCATGCTGTTTTTTCACATCTCACCACTGCTGTTTTGTGCACATTATTGTGTTTGTCATTATCGTTTACATTTTATTACTTGTACATTTTACTTCTTGGAATATTGTACTTCATACATATACAGTAGGTTTTACTGGTCTGGTCGTTGCTGTTTTGTGTTTGTGTATTTGTCCTGCACCAATACACAAATTTGTCTTGTGTTGTATAACATTTACATTTATGGCATTTGGCATACATTTGGCATTTGACATACACCCTTAACCAGAGCGACTTACAACTGAGCAATTAAGGGTTAAGGGCCTTGCTCAAGGGCCCACTAGTAGTAGTTTGGTGGTTTGGGGTTTGAACCTGCAATCTTCTGGTCCAGAGGCCAACACCTTAAGCCACCATTTAGTATTTGTCCCTTGTATTTGTCTCGTGCTGTCTGATTTACACTGTACTGTACTGATCCTGCACTGTTTGCACTTTATGTAGCTAGGACAACTTAATCTAGTCCTCAGCTCAGTGTTGTGTAGTTGTGTGTTGTCTACGCTGTTTTATGTAGCACCAAAGTTTCTGGAGAAATCTCATTTCTCTGTGTACAGCTATATAGAGTTGGAATAACAAAAAAAAGCTACTATTTACTAGTAGATATTGATAGAGATAACAAAAGCTCAGTCATCCTTCACTTAATAA
>JACRUU010000021.1:6948376-7055876 GCA_030449085.1 Kryptopterus vitreolus
GTAGTCAGTTATTCCCAATTAGTCTATTCTCTTCATTTATTTGCTGCATCTAGGATTTTCTGTTTACTTTTGAGTTCCTGTCCAAAAAGACTTCAGCTTTCATACCAAATGTAATGAAATCACAAATCTGCATTTTATGTAATTGCATGCAGTTGATGACAGAAAGCATGTATATGAGAGGTGCAGCTGTGGCTACAGTGAAAGGAGAGATGTTGAATTGTGCACATTGGGATTTTTGCTTTAGTAATGACATTGATTCTAACTGTATAAAATTCCCGTCTGCGTTTCTCTTCAGAAGTGATTGTTTCTATAGCCGTGTTGTCATGATGATGGTATTAAGAGGTGACTTGGTTCGGTACAGTAGGACACCACTGAAGATCTACTGTCATAGAGTTTAATTTCATAGAGAAGGTATACTTGTGAATGAAAAGTTCTTTTAAAGTGGGAATTCGATTAAACGGGAAATTGCGAATGACCCATTGTTTGAATGTTTTGGGAATTGGATTCAGAGTCTGCCTTATTGAGCTCTATACATTCAGCAAATGTGTAACACTGATCATGTCTTAAGTCATATCTACACTGTCGAAAAGCTCTGACTTCTTATGTCTAATCTCTGCTATTGGAGCATTTAATCAGATGACACTTGAGTGCATACGTTCATTGAAGCAAAAAATAATTATTTACAATTATTTATTTATTTAATAATTTGTGTAACTTAAAAAAAAGTCTACTTCATACACTACATTATCATTTGTAATCAAATTAGCAGCATTATATTAGAAAAAAAAATCAAAGGCACTAACTTTGGTGCTTCCGGTCTTTTGGACCCCACTGTACTTTATTAATTTTATTTATTTGCCTTTATTAGAATAAAGCCTTCCTGTCCAGAATAAATAAAAGTTTTGAGAGCCCAAAGTCCGAATTCTAACATTTCAGGAATATTAATGCACACGTTGACGGTCCCTTTACAGTCCTGGACAAATATTTGAAAAAAAAAAACAAAGAGCAAATTTTTTTTCTACGTGCCAAACCCATCGCACATATTTAACAAGCGTTGACAGTGTTTTACACGTTGAATAAATGGCCGAACATTTTGACGTATTTATTACAATCTGACGATACTTGGCCCAAGTCCCATGTTTATATATTTGAAATGTCGATTCGCGTCGTTCAGTCGTTTTCATTCAGCCGGAAAGCATTAGTAAAATTCATTTATTAGGAATTCTAATTTGTACACTATTTTATTTGAAGGAAAATCTAATGTTTAGCTTGAATTCGCAGAAGAAAGAAGTTAAAATGATGAACCAGTGAAGAATAAACCATTTCATATTACTTCATGGTTCAGCAGGAGAGACAGATAGAATAAAGTGATATTATTGCTGGCTGTCGCTCCGGTTTGACCCACCGTGCTGCGGTTTGGTCTGAAGGCATGCACCTGGCATGCGCAATTCATAGGAACATGTAAAAATGCTCTCCTTAGGGGCCTATCAGTGACTCGTGCCCCTAGCTGCGTTTTAGATTGTGGATCGGTCATAAAACATTCTGGAAAATGAAACTCGACCCCGTTTTCACTATTAATTTCTCTCTTTCTCTCGTTATCATTCTCTCACTTCCTCTCCCTTTTCCTCATCATCTCTCTCTCTTTGCATCTTTGCATTGGGTACGCCGAACACGTACCCAATGCAGTAAATATCATTCATTGATTCATTCATTCATTCATTCATTCATTCATTCATCTTCTACCGCTTTATCTGATCTTCTCTCGGGTCAGCCTGGGGAGTCTGTGCCTATCTCAGGCGTCTATGGGCATTAAGGCAGGATACACCCTGGATGGAATGCCAACCCATCACAGGACACACACACACACATTCACACACACATTCATACACTAGGGACAATTTTCCAAGGTGCCAATCAACCTACCATGCATGTTTTTGGACCGGGAGGAAACCGGAGAACCCGGAGAAAAACCCCCTGAGGCACGGGGAGAACATGCAAACTCCACACACACATGGCCGAGACGGGAATTGAACCCGGACCCTGGCGGTGTGAGTCAAACGTGCTAACCACTAAACCACCGTGCCCCCACAGTAAATATCATTACTTAATCAACACACAACAAAGCAACAAATATCACCATATGATAACACAAATATCATGATATTCTGTGATCTACAGGCTCTAAAACCAAATCAGTAAGAACTTTCACTTTGACCCAAGTTCAGTTCCCTGCTGAACGGAGGTAAAAATGTTGTCTTACACTTTGGGTACTCCAGGTGACGCCGACGCACTCTGTGAGGAAACCACCGGGTCTGAATTATTCTTGTAATACTTACCTAACAGACCATAGTCAATTATTTTGCTCATACCACAATCACAATGGACATTAACACTGACATTTTGTCTTTAAAACACCTGTGTGTAGAACTGATTTCTTATCCATGGCTGAAGTTAGTCATAGAGACAGACAGCGTGAGATAGAAAAGCCTGTTAAGTACCTATTTATTCATTCATTCATTCATTCTTTTTTAAATCTACAATAATTAATAAAAATAACCAAAACCTGTGAACAAGAATTAATATTTCTATTTATTCGTCCTATTTATTTATTATACTGTATATAAACGAACTTGATAATATGATATAGAACTGTTGTTTGGCAATAATAAAGACTGGTATATTGTATAACTTTTGAATTACTTTATAAAAGTAAAGTAACTACATTTGATTACATTTTGATTACTTTCAATCGTCCACTAGGTGGAATCAAAAACATTTTACGTATCAGAAGCAAATTGTTGCCGGGGCGGGGGTGCGGGCGAATGTTTTGTCGAGCATTGGATGCGGTTTGGGCGGGGTTTTTTGGGATTTGTAATCTTTAGCATTTTCACAAGTAACTAATTTAATTACACATTTTTTCCTCAGTAACTGTAACGAATTACTGTTACTTTTATTTTGTAATTAAATTACGGAACAGGGGGCACGGTGGCGTAGTGGTTAGCACGTTCGCCTCACACCGCCAGGATCCGGGTTCGATTCCCGTCTCAGCCATGTGTGTGTGGAGTTTGCATGTTCTCCCCGTGCCTCAGGGGGTTTTTCTCCGGGTTCTCCGGTTTCCTCCCGGTCCAAAAACATGCACGGTAGGTTGATTGGCACCTTGGAAAATTGTCCCTAGTGTATGAATGTGTGTGTGAATGTGTGTGTGTGTGTGTGTCCTGTGATGGGTTGGCATTCCGTCCAGGGTGTATCCTGCCTTAATGCCCATAGACACCTGAGATAGGCACAGGCTCCCCGTGACCCGAGTGAAGATCGGATATAGCGGTAGAAGATGAATGAATGAATGAATGAATTACGGAACACCATTACATGTAACTAATTACTCCCCAACACTGTATGTATGTAGGTATGTGTATATATGTGATATATGTGTATGTATGTATGTGTGTGTGTGTGTGTGTGTGTGTGTGTGTGTGTGTGTGTGTGTGTGTGTGTATATATATATATATATATATTTGTCAGTGGACCAAAACGGACCCAACCATTGAAATATGAATACCATTTTTGTTTTGTTTTTACTTTATACTACATCAAGCATGTTACAGAACCTTCACAGCGAAATTCCTTGTAATTTACGACTTCTAACAAACATGAGAGAGAGAGGGAGAGAGAGAGAGAGAGAGAGAGAGAGAGAGAGAGAGAGAGAGAGAGAGAGAACGAGCAGGAAAGGTCGAAAGGCGTACCTGAGATTCACTCCGCCTGAATTAGAGTGATCCAAATCCTAATGGAGGTTTTGATTCTAGGAGAATGAGGGGACTTTTTCTGTGCAACCTGAGATGGTGACAAGGCAACCGCATGCCCGAGAACTACTGGGACTGTCATTGCTGAGAACTCGAAGTTTGACTAACTGCTTCTTCTACTTTCAAAGACTAAGCCCTGACTAATGCTTGGGAAGCGGCGTGGCGCTGCACTCATCTGAATGGAGGCCTCTGTTCCTCTGTTCGTGCCCAACCATCTCTAGCACCTGCCACCCACCAAGTACACCACATCTCCTCCATCGTCTGACTGCCTTCATGGGAATTTTCGACCTCCCATCTAAATCACGAAAGGAAAGCTTAAACTGGAGGACATTTGAGTTTGGAGCAAGATCACAGGCATAATAACCTGTACATATCTAACAGGATTTTACAGTTGTACAGCGTTCACCACCACTTCAGTCATGGTTCTTCACAATGCCGAATTGTGTATCTCGAACCTTTAGTGACCAACTATAGTCCTATATTTGTACTATGAATTATGCATTATTGGAGGGGGGGGGTGTTTGTGTGACCAATATTCATTTTTGTTGGGTTTTCTTTCCTGTGTTTTTTTTTTGTGAGGTAGCCAAGGGAAATTGTGTGTCTTTCTTTTTGGGCTGTTTTTGTGTTTACGGTTCGTATAAAAAGTATTCTTTTGTTTGTTTGTTGCGTTGGTCTTGGCTCCACCCTGAAGTTCACTGTAATATTTCAATACACTTTCTGTTAAGACACCCCCAGTGTTTGTGTCCCATTCCTCCATTACGCGACCAAATACATTCACATCCACTTTCTATTCAACACCCAGTGCCTTAACACGACCCTAGACTGGGACGTCACAGATTTTGGGAAATGTGTTCTGATGACCCCATGACAACATGAAAATAGTCATAAGTTTAGACATAGCCTAACTTACCCGGGAGTCTTAAAGATTGGTGATCTGTATGGGGTAGTATACTAATATTTGTTAATAAATTAACCCAGGGGTCACCAGCGTCCCTAAGGAGGTCGCCCTTAAGGATCACATGAGTAGCTCTCAGGCCTGTTCTAAAAACTCATCAGTGAGATGCATCTAAAATGTTAGTTAACTCGTTGTGAACTCACAATAGTGAACTCACAATACTTATTGTGAGAAATCATCAGTGTCATTAATTATAATATGTAACTAAAGGCAAATGTGTTTTTTCAGAAGAGTGCTTCAAACTGGTAGCCCTTTGTATGACTCAGTATCCATGAACCATCTCTCAGGTTCAAAAAGCTTGGTGACCCCTGGTCTAACTGATACAGTATACATACTGTATGTATATATGTGGCAGTGAGTGGAGGAAGGCACATATCTATCCTGCTATATTTGAAAGATTATTTATTAAATTTTTTTTACAACTGCTTTCTTGTAGCTAATTTAATGTACATGTATTCCTTCCATACCAGTTTATGTATATATGACACATACCATGAATCATATTGGAAGCATTAATTGCACCATCTACCCCAAATATAGTATCCACTTCAAAGCAAAAAACACAATTTATTTTCATGTGATTATTATTAAATTCAGGCAACAAGAGGTTAACACTTTTATTGGATTGCTACTGTAATAGAACTGACCCGCTGTAGTTTACTATGAAAAAGAAATGTGGTAATTTGTTGTGGTTATTTGTTACCATTAATTGGATTAGTGCAATTAGCATTTTTATGGTGATATTTTTTATAATTAATAACTATATTAGACTAGCATTGATTCCTCTGGCTGACATAATTCGCATATTTACAGATATTTAATCATTTTTTAAATAGTTTTCAGTATTCACATGAAAACGCATACATGGTTTACTTTATATGTACCTTGTCTTCTGACTCTGGTTCACTTAATTATCAAAGACTATTAAGTTAAATTCAGTTAAATTGTATTAATATTCACTTAAATATCCCTTTGAGAACAATCACTTGGATTGGAAATCTTTTTTTTTTTGGGGGGGGGGGGGGGGGGGGGGGGGGGGGTGGGGCGGCAGGAAGTTGTGCATGTATCAGAGTACATTTACATCATGTACCTGACATAATCTACCAGTCAGCATTTTTCCCGCAAATATGATGTGGATCTCTGTATATCTCACTACTGCCCTCTAGAGACCAAATATCAAAATTACATGTGCCGAACCGTATGTCGATTACGCATTATACCAGCTTCTATATCACACTTTTTGTTAATTGAAAATCTTTGAAAAGACTGATATAAAAGCAAATCTTATGATGTGGTGTTTACAGTATTTTTCTTTATTTTCTAAATGTAATGTCCATGCAAATCTCAAACAAATATTTTATTCACAAATAGAACAGAAATGTTTCAAATGAGTAAATGTTCCATTTTAAGGTCCTTATGAGGTCATTTTTGATTTGATGCCTGTAACAAAGCTCCAAGTAATAAAGTTAGGACGGGCCCATACCACTGTCTAGCCTCTTCTAATCATCTGGGGGCCGTCCATATAAATTTGAGAAGATGACTAACTAGAGATTTTTGAGAGGAATTTTGTGTCATTCATGTCCGATACAGTATTCTTGCTACTCTGGGTCATCTTTGTTGTATTTTTTGTTTTCATGTTGCAAATGTTTTCAGTTGGTGGAAGGTATAGACCAGGGACGGGGCAGGTTAGGGCATTCAGAAACTACTCGCTTTTCGTCCACTTTTGTTCTGTTATGGCCCCATTGCTGAAAAAGTATAAATAATTATTTCTTTAATTTAAATAAGTACCCTATAGTGACAGTTTATTTATTTCTCTCTCCCGGATAATTATATTCGTTTTATTACACTGAATTACATTTAACTGATGTGGATCTGCTTGGGATCATATTCTGATTAAGGACCAATAATATTGCACTGAACTTGGTTCTTCGAATCAGAAATGATTCGTTCACCATTTAACCGAATGATTTATTTATTTCTTTATTTTAGATTTTGTGTCGGTGACAGTTTGTAAAATTTGCAATGTGCAAAAAGAGACATAATTCAACAATAATGTTCCCTGTAAAGTGAGTGTTACAGATAAAGATTGTTGACTATCTCTAAATGACCAGATTCAATGTTACAGATTCGTAATTATTTTAATAGCAAATATGACAATATAGAAATTAAAATCTCAAACTTGAGGACTGAAAGCGGAGTAAATGTAATTCTGTAAATATTATAATGTGTAAACTAGACATGGTATATTTCCTGAAGAAAATGTGAGTGATACTTGGCGATGCAAAACGAAGTTCCGGGCACGAGCCCTTAGAGCCTGGTCCATTTAATATTTAGCATTGACTTTGAAATGCTGGCCCGTTCGGAGAGACAAGTGTATAGACACCAAAAACGGCGGTCCTTTTGGCGGAGCCAGTGACATTATCAAATTATCCAGCGTCCGACATATGTTCGTGACTTACACCATCTCACCTACGAGTGGATATGTCAAATGTGCATTTCGGGCAAATTAATTTCCCCATTCATTCTCTATGGGGCCGGAATGTCTTGGATTTCCGGAAATTCCGAACGGGTGTGGATTTCGGGAGGTATATGATCGTGGTCCAATCCGGCCCCACTACGAGTGGATTTGTCATATGTGCATGTCGGACGCTCACAGGCCGAACTGTGAGGCACGAAATATCGACCCGATTCATTTTCTATGGCGTATTTTTTTTTTGGCCCCGGGGGTCGGAATTCCCTGGGGCAATTCCTTATAAAAGTAATAGCACACCTCACACCATTGGGCCGCATGATATGAGGTATGATTCAATATCCCAGCCCTACTAACCTTGTTATATGAAAGTATAAGTCACTCTGGATAAAGGTATCTGATTTATTTATTTATTAATTTACAATGACAGCATTTGACAATCGTATCAATTTCGTGATCATTACTGACTAATCATGATAACACAAATAGCAAATAATGTTACTAGAGAAGTAAAAAAAAACGAGCATTAAAAAAATAACAAAAAAAAAAACACGGAAAGTCGAACCATATAAAACAGGTGCAGCAAGTGTTCATCAGGATCTTCCACGCGCTTCCGGGTCGGCGGCCATTTTGGCTCTTTTCCTGCGCAGCGTGCAATTTAAGGAGCCTTTAAGATTTATTAGTCTTAGAGATTATCTCACCGGATTTCCAATGCTCCTTTGATTAACTCTTGATCCCTGCTCTGCCCTGCCCCTGGATTTATAGTTTGGACTTTTTCTTTTTGGTTTCTGTCGATGTTTCTGCCTGCTCTTTATTGCCCTGTTTGCTGTACCTGTGTTTGAGCCGTGTTAGATTTATATTTTTGGTTCTCCCTGTTTGCCCTGTGATCTTACCCTGGATTGTTTTTGCCTCCCAATTTCGCTGTTTATCTTTATTAAAGAAGTATTATTTGAACTCTGTATTCATCCTGCTTGTTTGCACCCTGCATTCGGGTCCACCAAGGGGTGGCTTAGTGGTTAGCACATTCGCCTCTCTGATTCTCGCCCCCGGTCCAAAAACATGCACAGTAGTCTGATTGGCACCTTGGAAAATTCTCCCTAGTGTGGGAATGTGTGCGTGAACGTGACGTGAGTCCTGCAGTGGGTTGGCATTCCATCCACGGTGTTTCCTGCCTTGATGCCCGAAGACGCCTGAGATAGGCACAGACTCCCCGTGACCCGAGAGATGATCGGATAAAGCGGTAGAAGATGCGGTAGAAGATGCTAAAGATGAAGCGGTAATGAAGAAGTGAATGAATGAATAAATTTGGGTCCACCATTCTCCCTGCCTCAGTGACCGTGTTAATTATCTGGCAATGTGATTCACATGTAACTGATGGCAAAGGACCCTCACATGTTGTTGTTGTTGTTGTTGTTTTTACCGCTGCTGTTTAATGTTCCATTTATTGTATTCTGTGGACGTCTTTCTTTATTACGTCCTCACTTCAACACTAATTGCTCTTTCAAAGTAGTTGTCGAATGTTGGTCGAAACAAAGAAGGAATGGAAGGAGAAACTTCAAGGTCGGCTGTGATGTTTTATGAGTAAATAGTATATAAAATGTTTAGGTTTGTAGATTTACATTTTTAATGGGGCGATGTCCCACAGAAAGAGACTCTGGACGCCTTTCATGGTTTTCCTTGCTGGATTAAGTGGAAAAATCTTGATTTCTTCCATCCATCCTTCCATCCAAATAATTGTTTTGAATAAAGAGGAAAAAAAAAACCTCTACCGAGAATCCATAGCCACATGTACAGTCAAACAATATTATCAATCAGATGTGTGTGTGTGTGTGTGTGTGTTTGTGTTTGTGTGTATATGTATATGGGCAATATGACCCTTGAGTCATGAGAGCAAGAAAAAAAAATCTGCATTAAAAGGTTTAAAAGGCAAATTCACATACAAATATTAACATCTATCAAAACAACATCTTACCGTAGTCCAAGCAATTCTCCAGCATTTTGTGATGCTTAACAATTACTTAATTTGTTCTGCCGTGCCATGGAGAAATACAGTAAGTATTCTAAAACAGTATTTTAATGGTCAAATCTGAAATTCCACAACAGCACCAATGTGTGTGTAATAAATAAATAAATATATATATTCATTCATTCATCTTCTGCCGATTTATACCGATCTTTATCAGGGTCACGGGGAAGATCTCGGGCATCTTTTGGGCATCAAGGCAGGAAACCCCCTGTATGGGGTGCCAACCAGTCGCAGGGCACACACACACACACTCACATTCACACACAGATTCACACACAGGTGCCAATCAACCTAACATGTTTTTGGACCGGGGGGAAACCGGAGAACCCGGAGAAAAACCCCCTGAGGCACGGGGAGAACATGCAAACTCCACAACACACACACACACACACACACATATATATATATATATTATATATATATATATATATATATATATATATATATATATATATATATATATATATATCATATACACACACACCACACACACACACACACATATATACATATACATGTATCGAATCGAATATGTATATCGATTATATAAACGATAACCATATTTAATACAAGCCCTTAGATGGATAATCTGATTTAATAACAGATTTTAAATAATCACCAAATGTGTACAAATCTTGTACAATTGTTGTAAAATCAACATGTTGCTTTTTATTGTGTAATGACACTTTACAGCAAAACTATTACATTGCGCAAAAATGATCATCTCTATTCCGGATGAATCAGTCTTGACTAGGCCTTGCCTCTCCCACGCTTTCCACTTTAGCTCCCTCCACATTTGGAGACTCTCGTCCACCCTAATGTATTCTGAACTAAATCAGCTGTGCTGACCTCTGAACTGCACTGAGCTAAAAATAGGGTCTAGGTAAAGCCCTTTGGAATGCTGCAGGGTATATGTGTGTGTGTGTGTGTGTGCCACACATGAACAATTCCAAAAGGGTCTGATGCGTTTTTCCAGATGTGCTACATGCTACACAACAGCATGCGCGGCCGGATTTGCCTCCAGTAACCGTGTTGATTGTTGGACAATAATTAAGGGTAGTATTGACAATAGGAGGCCATCTATCAACTGGTCTTCGTTGACACTTTTTTTTTTTCCCTCTCCAGCGCACTCTTTTGATTGCGCACCTTGTTGTGAAACTGTCGACAGCTACAGCTGGTCTGTGCTGGTGGTCCGGGCTCTGTGTCGAAGCAGGAGATCTCTAGGGATCCTTAAGTTCATTGAAAACACTGAGGCATGCATCGAGCATCCATCTTTACCTGTTAAGCTGCAATGAGATCAAGATCACTCCATCACTAGCCCCAGGAATCCTCTCGTATCCCCTCCCTCAGCATGTGTGTGTGTGTGTGTGTGTGGGGGGGGGGTGTAAATGTTGGACAGTGGCTGCAGTCCTTCACGAGCAGAGATCATCTTCCATGTTGGAGGAAGTAAGAGAGGAGAGAACCAGGCATGTGGCTCCAGAGAGAACAGGAAACTCAGCCGAGCTGCTGACCACAGCCTCCAAAAAAAACAATTTGCCTCATAGCAAAATCAGAACCACATGTGGACACACACACACACACACACACACATGCACAAAAAGAAAAACAGGGGAAGCTACAATAATGGAGAGACTCTGTTTCCTCTCTGGTGATTGGCTATACCTTTGGGAACTGGTGCTGTTTAACCCCCGGGATCGACAAGGCTTAGGTGCGGAGTGAATCAGTCAGGGTGCGAGCGGAGACAAGAATCGACACTTCACAGAAGTCGATTTCTTGCTCGTCACACACCAATGGGGATCAGGACACTAAACGGCGAATCCCAACAGCCTAATCTATTGCTTGCTTTGCAGAAAAGCATGCCGTCTCCACGCCACCCTTTAATCGAGACATTTATTGCAAAGATATTAGACGTTGAAAACAACAAGCCCAGACGAAGTGCAACAGGTGTTTATATGTACAGTGGGTTAGACCGTCATGCCAGCTCAAGCTTAATTTGCTGCTATAACGTATAAAGCTAAAGCAGCCCTTGGACACACAAGACGCTTGTAAAAACTGAAGCCCGCTTGTCCTGCTGGGTTATTTTTATGTGCCATGTCTCATTTATATGTGCGAGTAAAACATAAACTCGGTACCGATGCATTATAACCACACACTCCTGCTTTGTGTATGCTGTGAACTTTATTTAAAGACGTTATACGCCATATAGGCACAGCGCGGGAGCCGGTAGCGTTGCCACCTCACAGTTTCAGGACTCCGGGGATCGACCATGAGCTACTGGCTGTGCGGGGTTTTACATTTCTTAGCGTATGCTCTTTCAGTGTCCTGCACAATGTCCCATCCGTGTAGGGAGGTGGTAGCTCAGTGGTTAAGGCCTCTGGACCGGAAGATCTCAGGTTCAAATCCCGCCACCAAGCTGCCACTAGTGGGCCCTTGAGCAAGGCCCTTTACCCTGCTCAGTTGCAAGTCGAGCTGGATAAAGGCATCAGTAAAATGCTGTAAATCTGTGGCGTCTTTTACCGTGTACCGTCTTTTACCATTATTATAATAAGCTGCATATTCATTTATACTCTGGGCGATTTATTATTTATTATTTATTATTATATTAACTTGTGTGATTTTTGTGTATCTTGTGTAATATGTGTAAATCACCTAATTTTCCCATTTGATAGGTAATCACCTAAATTCCCACATGTTCCAATGACAGACATTTCATTCCATTCTATTATATTCTTATTTATTTGGAGGAAAATGGTCGTTCTATGTAAAAGCAGACATTGAGCACCCCCACATACCCAAAATTGTATCTCCCCCTATTGAAGCGTCAAATCTTTGACTGTTTGGCGTCACCCCTAGAACGAACACACAAAACCACCGCCAACGAATTGGCTATACGTTCTGCGCTTGTGTGCGAGAGAGCATAGCCAATCAGAATTCTCTTCCTCGCTGATGACCTCCGATTCGCTGACGCTGTTTTGTTTCTGCCAACAATGCCCTAAAACCAATGCCAACCCTATAGCTCTCGACTGACACTCAAACCATGATGCCCTTATCCAGAGTGAGTTCTGGTTATCTCAGTTTTTATCTCACCAGCATTGGTGGTTAGTGCAACTGGGATTTTGACCCTTTGCGATAGTGAAGAATGGAGTACTGGATTTACTGCCTTGAAGTCATGGTACTGACCACATGGCGGATACAGGAGGAGTGTAAAGGCGGGAAAGTGGGCCTGAACCAGTTAGTCATCTAAAACTAGCTATACTTACCAGAGACTAGGCAATGAAAGAGATCAGCAAGTCTTTTATTTCAGTAAGTAAGGACTGCGAAGCAAAACATGACCATGTGTAATTGCTGTATTTCTTGCCACACAGTATCGCATATGTTGTAGAATTGTGTTGAAAGAGTCTTTCGTATTGCGGTTTTCAAGATTTTGTCAAGACAGACATACACAGGTATGTTTTTTCCTCAAGATAGTGCTAGATTTACTGCCTGAAAGACATGGAACTGACCACATAGTGTAACACCTTCTGTAACTATGCCCTATAGGATTCAGGAGTGAGACTGGTGATCACTGGTACAGGTGAAAGATGAAAAAAAAGCAGGTTTCCCCCCCCCCCCCCCCCCCCCCCCCCCCCCCCCCCCCCCCCCCTCCAGCGCACTCCCCATACACAATAGCTAGAGCGGCGGCTCGGCGCAGACCTTGCAAGTGAGCTCATAGAAGCTCTAAATATAGCCTGGCTTTTGATTAACAAGCTCTAAATGGGTATTTTCCCCATGAAAACACTTGGCAGTTGAGTGAGTGATGAGCTATTGCAGGCTCGTGCCAGTGGTGATGGCGAGGGTCATAAGGTCGGAGTCTGGCTGCGCCGCGGGGCTATTAGCGTGGGGGTCCTCATTCCAGCTTGCCACTCTTGCATCGCCTGAATCAGACACACACGAGCGCTGTGAAAACCCAAGCGCCAGAAAGAAAATAACCTGAAGCTTCATCTGCCCCGCAGCAGACCATCATCTGTACTGAGGGAGAGAGAGAGAGAAAGAGAGGAGCAATCTGTCCATCCAATCATGCATGGTAGCTGGGAACCGGAATGCGTGAGAAAGAGGGGGGGACCCCTATTCAAATATCTGTTTATATTGTAAATATCCGGACTGTATGTGATAATGCAAGGGATTAATGAATTTGATGTATGGTTTAGCTTGAAGCGATAGAAGAAACCTGAGGAAGGTAGAGATTAAAGTACTACGGAGATATTTTATAGCTGCTCTTTGTCCTATATATGATTACACGCACATTATATTGGCATCTTAACCATCCTATGATCCTGTATGCATTTGCCGTCGCTACACATTTACATAGAAAGGGGATCAAATGAATACCCTAGGACCAGCCACCAAGCTCATAACCACCCGGTAATGTGTACAGTATGTGTGTGATGACAGGCCTTCAAAAGGAAAAGGCGGTTGTTGAGCCGTCCTGGACAGACGAGTTAAAGATAAATAAATCCGAGCTTAACCCGGAGACAATTAGGGTGTAGGATGAACAGAGAGGGTGTGGTGGAGAAGAAAAAGGCAGACAGAAGTTTTATGGGTCATGCTTGACACTTCACCAGACCAAACTAAAATGTAAGAAAAAAAGGGAGAGAGAGAGAGAGAGAGAGAGAAGGACAGAGGGCAGGAATGCTTCGCAGATGGAGCTCAGACTCACATGATGCTCCCAGCTGTTTATTCACACCTCGGATCTCACGATTTCTTTACCTTAGGTCAAAGTATTTGGAATATATATATATATATATATATATATATATATATATATATATATATCTATATATATATATATATACGTTCAAAGCTAAATTACACGAGCAAAAGTGTTGGCACGCTTCCAGCCGTATGTGGTTCACATCACATTTTCCCCTTCACTTTCCACTTCATTTTCCCCAGCATGACAATGGTCCTGAACACAAAGTCAGCTCCACACAGCAAATTCATCCAAGTGTTGCGTTTCAAGTGTTTATTTCAGAGTAAATTGTTGAAGTAATATCCGATTATAGAGAATATAACACTATTAGCCTGACATTTGCCTCTGTGTCATCTCTACAGGTTTCCAACACTCTTCAGTGTTATTTGCGACATCCCAGAAGCTAGGCAGTGCTACTGGTCCAGGATTTTTCCCCGACAGCGTTTTCTGGTGAGTAAAAGAACTTAAAAGTCGAATTTTGGTAGATATTTTCCATTAAAATCATTATATCTCGGTGTTTCGTTAGCAATTGATCAAAGTCCGGGTTCCGGTTTCCTTACCATTATTGGAGTGGTTTGAACTAAAAAAAAAAAAAAAAAAAAACATTCTAAAGCACAGCGAACTGTATTTAGTACGTTTAATGGCACATTAATTGTTTTTTTATGGTGAAAAACTACGTCATCTACTCAAAAAGAAAACGTTTCTCACCTCTTTCACCGGAAATGACCTCAGCATCAACCCAGCCCCCCAACCCCCACCCAACACCCAGAAAAGAGATCTGAAAAACACTTCAATGGGCAAATCAACAAATAGCTTCAATGGCTCTTACACTCAGTGTTCACCAACAGAAATACATTTTCGTGTAAATCCGAGTATTCTGAAGCTGTTCTCGTGTTGGGTACAAAAGGTGTAAAACGTTAGTCTGTGGCTGTATTGTATCGACGTTTTCAATTGTCCACTAAACATTGTCTGTCGGAGTGGTTATATGGTATATGCATTTTATATGAATTTAGCTTTTTTTTTTTAAATCTTGCTTTATTTATCACGCAGTGAGGGTTACATGACAATGCTGAAGTCGGAAGATGTTTTCGAGAATTGACCTCAACTCTATTTAACACCTTTGGGTTGAATTGGAGCCCTGATTGTACCCCAGGCATCCTCACCCTCGCCTACATCACTAATCTGAATGAGCACAAATCTAATCTTGTGTGGTTATTATATCAGCAAAAGAGGAGGGTGGGGGGGCTTTATTTGGAATAACATATTCAAAAAGCACGTTTTGTTGTCTGTTCATTAGGTGTATGTATTAGAATATATACATATAATGGGGATGAATATGTCAGGTGGGGGCACGGTGGTTTAGTGGTTAGCACATTTGCCTCACACCGCCAGGGTCCAGGTTCGATACCCGTCTCGGCAATGTGTGTGTGTGGAGTTTGCATGTTCTCCCCGTGCCACAGGGGGTTTTATCTCCTGGTTCTCTGGTTTCCTCCCCCGGTCCAAAAACATGCACGGTAGGTTGATTGGCACCTTGTAAAATTTCCCGTAGTGTGTGAATGTGAGTGTGAGTGTGTGACCTACGATGGGTTGGCATTCCATCCAGTGTGTATCCTGCCTTAATGCCCATAGACGCCTGAGATAGGCACAGGCGTCCCGTGACCCGAGGGAAGATCGAATGAATGAATGAATGAATGAATGAATACGTCAGGAACGTCCTTTTTCCCCAGTTGTAAAATTTTGTGCAACACAGTGAGTCTTATTACTACACAAACAATGAAGGTGTAAACTTCCAGGTAGGGAAGAATTCATTCATGTGCTTTTATTGAACCGATTTTTTTATTATTATATGTAGCTCAGCTGTACAAATGTGCAACATTTCGACCCACGAGACGTACGCAAGTGTTGGACTCGAGCCAGCCGAGGTGTTGTGTTGAATCTTGACCCCGGATGTCTGAACGCTAATAGATCTTTTAGCGAAAACTAACGGCTGGAAATCCTCAGAGGAATTCTCTGTGGAAAAATGTACACTGGAACCAAAAAAAAAAAAAAAATCAGCATAAGGTTTGTGATGTAATGTGATGGGCCATTACAAGCAGACAGAACAGCTTGAGCGCGTTTTGTCGGAAATTTTACACCTTTCAGGAACTCTAGTGGAGGATGGAGACTGTTCTTTATAAAAGATTCCCTCTAACCGGGTTTTGTCGATGATCCAAAATGCCTCGCAGGTGTTCCGATCAGGTCAAAGAATACACCATTTCTATTTCATCCAACCTTTCCGTGTGTCTATATGCTCTTGTATAGCATACCCCCCCCCCCCAAACCCCCGATACACCTCAGCATTAGTGCAATGCATAAGTTATTGAATGCAAAATGCTTCAACCAGTCATAATCTTACATTTCTATTTAACTGTCTTTGGGCAAATGCAGTTTTAATTGATGAATTGTGTAGACGAATTAATGAAAACAAATGTACAGAATGGCATCGGATAAACCAATACCCTTCATGTGAAGGGTAATCATTGGGTAAAGGCGAATTATTGTAGGGTAAATATATAAGGGTAAATACAGTAGGGTAAATACAGAAAAAGCGAACCTGATTATCTGTTTGTCTATCTCTATACTAGTAATCGATCTGTCTGTCTGCCTCTATATCTGTCTGTATAGTCTGTCTGTCTATTTGTTAGTTTCTCTGTCTGCCCATTATCTCTGTCTGTCAAATTATGTATTTGTCTGTCTTGCTGACCACTTAGAGTATGTGTTTGTCTGTCGGCTCACTTGTATCTATCTATCTATCTGTCTGTCTGTCTGTCTGTCCATCCATTTATTAGTCTCTCTGTCTGCCCACTTATCTCTATCTGTCGAATTATGTATTTGTTTGTCTGCCTCTCTGACCACGTAGTGTATCTGTTTATCTGTCTGTCTGTCTGTCCGTCCATCCATTTATTAGTCTCTCTGTCTGTCGAATTATGTATTTGTCTGTCTCGCTGACAACTTAGAGTATCTGTTTGTCTGTCTGCTCACTTGTCTCTATCTATCTATCTATCTATCTATCTATCTATCTATCTATCTGTCTGTCTGTCTGTCTGTCTGTCTGTCTGTCTGTCTGTCTGTCTGTCTGTCTGTCTGTCTGTCTGTGTGTCTGTCTGTCTGTCCATCCATTTATTAGTCTCTCTGTCTGCCCACTTATCTCTATCTGTCGAATTATGTATTTGTCTGTCTCGCTGACCACATAGTGTATCTGTTTGTCTGTCTGCTCACTTGTCTTTGTCTGTCTGTCCATCCATTTATTAGTCTCTCTGTCTTCCCACTTATCTCTATCTGTCGAATTATGTATATGTTTGTCTGTCTCGCTGACCACATAGTGTATCTGTTTGTCTGTCTGCTCACTTGTCTTTATCTGTCTGTCTATCAATCAGCACATAGTGATAGGTGTAACAGCTCCGGCCCGAGCCGCTTTCTCTCCAAATGCCTGAAAGCAGGGATGAGGAGAGAAGCACTACAACGTCAGGCAGCTCTGGGAAGTTTCACCAAATACATACTTATTGACAGACGCAACACGGCCGCGTCTCCATTCTCCTTTTATCTACCCAGCAAACCGCATGAATGCGCCCGAGGACCAGGGGCTCCTTACTGTCTGAGCAGAAACTCATATAACTGATACAATTGTGTGTGTGTGTTGTGTTGTGTTGCCACTGTGAGCAATTAATGGCATAATATCGGTGACATCATTACAACGTTATGAGAACAGCGTGCAAGAGCAGCAGCTCAAGTTAATCAGTTCCTAGATGAGCCTCAATAGCCGCAAACGTTTTCCAATATCACCTCGAGCTCTCTCTGTGCGCTGGCAAGACAATACATTTTAATACAGAAAATAATATTGCCAAAGGTTTTTTTTTTTTTTTTTTTTTTTTTTTTAACAGAGTATATTATAAAACACACATAAACACAAAACAGGGAGTTATTATTCTCTATTTTCCATTTACAACAGTGTCGTAACTTTTTTTTTGACGTCTAAGATGTAGCCGAGGTTAAGAGCTGAATCATAGCACTGATCTTTCACACCCCCCTTCCTTTTTTTTAATCATACATTAACGTGGTTGTAACGACTCATATGTTTTGTTTCTTATAAAAACTCAACCCCGTCCCCGTGTGCACAGTGATTAATATAATGTATGTAGTTAAAGAATGCCGAACTGATAACAACTCTCATTCTACAGGTCTTTTTTTTCCAGCTTTAGAACCAGTGCCCAGATTCAATGAAACTTGAGCCCCGAGCTTTTTAGTGGTGGAGGTCAATGGCCTGGGCTGATATTACAGCTCTCCAGATGCGTGCCATTTTTCCTTGTCTCTCTCATAATGAGTTTTCCAGTGCAGCGCTGCTAAGGCCTACTTTTATGTTGCTCGTTTATGTGTGTCAGTGCCAACCCACACACACACACACACACACACACACACACACTTCTCCTGCAGGAGAACAGCTCCCAGAACATGGTCACAGAGAAGCCTTTCATCTTAATATTTAATGCTTTTATCATCTGACAAGGTTTTTTTTTTTTTTTTTTTTGGGGGGGAGGGTATAGAGTCATAGGTATTTAGAGCATCTTTGGAGGAGAGATTGATGGGGAAACATGCATTAGGACAGTATTTGCCCTGACTTTGATGTAATCATGCCACACACAAACACCGACCTATGTAGGCGTCTGAATTGCATTATACACGTTGAACAAATTTCCACAATATTCTACATTTCTGAAATTGCGGATTTCACGAGCTGTAAGACATAATCATCTCAAGGATTACAAATGACGGCTTGAAGTATTTTGCTTCGCATGTAGTGAGTCTATCTCATGTATTAGTTTCACCTTTTAGGTGGCATCACTGAAATAAATGAACTTTTGCACGATTTTAAAATTTTTTGAGTTTCAACCTGCAGTCAAGGGTAAATAATATGCTGTATATTTAGGGTAGATATTATAATAAAGAAAAATAGCTGATTTTATATATATATATATATATATATATATATATATATATATAATATTTTTTTTAAATCAGCTATTTTTTCTTTATTATAATATCTCCCCTACTAACCTTATATATATATATATATATATATATATATATATATATATATATATATATATATATATATATACATTATGAAATTACATTTGTCCTTGTCAAAATGCTAAACAAATGTAATCAAATGTACAAAGTTATGCTGATTTTATATATATATATATATATATATATATTATATATTTGACCTATTCATATTTTTATATATGTTGACAAAAGGACAAATATAATTCCATCTAAACCACTCAAAATAAGGCAATACAAAAAAAATCTGTAGATGCACTTACAAAAACATTACCTTTTTAATGAACCTGTTTATACTTTTGTGTTTTCCTTCCTGTCTAATCTGCATGAAAAACACCCAATTTGCACTCATTTGAAATCCCCGGGAAACCGTGAACACAGGGATAAAATGCCCCAGTGAAAAGAGACTTGTTGAATTGTGTTGATTGGGTTTTCTTTCTTGAGTAATGCAATTCATTCTTGCTGCATTCCTGTCTGTGATGCAGAATTTTTTATGTATAATATGGATGGTTTCTCTAGGTCTGGTGTCATTGGCATTAGGTTCAAGTTGATGTTTATAGTGCTTTTTGCAATGGTATTACATCGCTAAATGTTTGGGTTCTTTGCGGATATATCTCTAGATGATTTGGAATGTTTGCTGGAGTTTGAAGGTCCATAATCTTTATGGAAGCATTGGGATGATCCCTGAAATTCACCTTTTATAAAAGAATAGCCTTTACATATACACGTCACATATACATTACAGCACAGTGAAATCCTTTCTTCACATATCCCAGTTTTGTTTGGAAGCTAGGGTCAGAGCGCAGGGTCAGCCATGATACGGCACCCCTGGAGCACAGATGGTTAAGGGTCTTGCTCAAGGACCCAAGGTCGGCAGCTTGTCGATAACGGGCTCGAACCCGGATATTCCGATCAGTAGCACGTGCCTAAGATCACTGAGTTACACACCTCCATTAAGGATTTGCCTGTATTAAGTGGTTTATTGATTTAAGCGACCTGATTTTCACTATTCATTAATCATGGAGTTAACTGCCTCAATGTTCTGTTGTTGTTTACGTACACACTCTTTACGCAGAGATGTCCAGAGATTGAAACATGCATGGATCCTTCACATAAAGAGAAGTACAGACGCGCTTTAAAAGACTGGTAAAAGATGAAGTAATAAATGTTTACTCATGCCAAGTTTGGGCTTTGACATGTTCTAAAGCAAAACATAGCCATTACTGCTACCTGTTTTAGTGTAACACTTGTAATTCACATCATATTTAAATAAGAGAAATTTAATTCTTTTTTAACCTAATGAATGCATCCAGATTGAACATCCACCATATAGTATACAAGCAGAGAAAAGATGATGATGATCAGGTGATCAGGAATGTCTTTCTACTCTACTGTACTATGTCATGTTTACATCCTTGATCATTGTCAGCTTCGTAGGCTTGCTAACGTCTGTGTGTATATATAGATCAATAGGTTAAAATTGAAGTAACAATCCTGGTTTGAAAATGTAAGATGTGGAAGAAATTGCAGTGTCCTAATTATTTTCCTATTTTTACATGATATTGGGTTGTTTTTTGTTGATGTATGTAGCACCTTCATCCACACCGAATGTCACTTCATACCACTGGTTGCTGTATACGAGTAAAATGGAGTTTGAATTATTTGTGCTGGTGCAGACACACAATGACTTGAGTTGACTTGAGCATATTCAGTCTTTATAAAACATACAAATATTCAACTACCTTCATTCGGGTAATTACAGGCTACATATGCTTGCGTCAGCAACGTTTCGATGGCGTAAAGAGTCTTAAGGTAAGTGTATTTCCATCACCAATTCCGTTACAGGAAAGACCCCTTACCCTTCCTAAAGTTCCTGTTTCTACATTGTTCCATTAACGCATTCGTTGTACAATCAGTTCATGCAAACAGAAAGAACAGACAAGGTTTCTTTGTGTCTTATAAAGAGTGTGTGTGTGTTTAGGGGGGTGGTGGTGGTGATGAGGAGGTCTAGCCCCCTTTTTCTGGATCTTACAGTTGCCTGGATCCAGCTTATCCCCCTAAACCTTTTTCGCAAAAAGGCTGCTTTCTTCGCGGAACAATTCCCCATTCAGTCCAAAGTTGGCAAATTTTCCGCACTAAGGTAAACCATCAGGTTGGAAATCATCAACTTTACAGTACAAAGGAACCAAAACCATATCGACCTCGACCCAGTAACTACTTACGGCACTGATCCTAATTCAGACTGTCTACTGAATTATTACATGCCATGTGTTCATATCTTGGCTGATATATTGTATGTGCCACTTTATAAACTTGTCATAAAGGAGTTTAATTACTTGACTTGTTTGCATGTTGGTTTTTGCTGGTATAATTCTTGATTTGATTCTTTTTTTTTGGAGTTAATAACTTGTTTTTATATTTTGCTCTGCAGCTGAAGGTTGTAAAAAGGCATACTTTCGAGATCTTATTGGGCTCCGAAGAATTCATAGTGCAGACCCTTTTCCCAGTGTGGGATACAGCCCAGACTGTTTGACTAGATGGACCTGTCGGGTCGAAATCTTCACCATCTCGTTTCCCCCCGCTAAGGCTTATGCCAAGTGCAGTTTGAACTATTTGTGCTGGTGCAGACAGACGCTGAGTAGCAGACATACGCTTCTTGGCTGGCATTGGCCCTTCAAGCCCTGGCCTTACAAATACACAGAATCATCCGACTCCAGGCAACGGTGAATAATACCTGCCCTTCAGCCTCGGGTTCTAGCTGAAAGTTTTGAATGCTGGCCTATTACATGTCATGTGGAGTCAGCAGGCCTTTCACCTCGATCTGTAAACGAAACCGTCAGCATTACATTCAAGGTGCCAATCATTTACTGGAAGACCTCATGCAGTGAAAATGGCTATTCAGATAAGCGTTATTCAAGTGACCACACTGACTAATGTGAAACATACCGTGTACCACCTCACAAGCGAGGACCTTTTATGTGCAGCATGTGGGAGGTGGTAGTTCTCTTGTTAATACATGTTGGGTTGTGCCAGAAAGTTGCTGGTTCAAATCTCAAATTCCACTTCAGGGCCCTTAAGCAAGACCATCGGACCCCTGGATACATTAAATGTAAAGCCGGTTCTATACTTTTGTGAATGCTGACTTGTTGAGTGGGTTTTATGGCTGAAGTGGCATCTCTTAAATCTTTTGTCCTCCGTGTGTACCTGTTTCTTTTCTTTTCTTTTCTTGTATTTGTCTTATCTGCTTTATTAGACTGCATAAGCATTTGCGTCTGTCATTTTTACAAGTCTTTACCATGCAGTGGGATCAATCCATTTCTTAATACCATCATTATGATCCCATGGATACCATTAATATTATAGAGAAATGCAGTATAACCGAGAATCATTATTAACCTCATAAAATGACCCCCGGGGTTGTCTGTGAATGTTTGGAGTACCTTTTGAGTCCACGGAAACTTTGGGCTTTAGGGTTTTCCTAAGGATAGTGTTTTTGTCAAATTGTCCCTAGTGTGTGAATGTGAGTGTGCCCATAGACGTCTGAGATAGGCACAGGCTCCCTGTGTCCCGAGGGAAGATCGGATATAGCAGTAGGAGATGAATGAATGAATTGAAGCAGTTCCTAAGAAGTCGAAGTGCATTTCATTTCAAGAGTTCTATAGAGGACTTTGGAAATCTCTGCACTTTGTGGATCCTGACTGACCCTACTGAGTCTATTTCACTGAGCCTTATATTTCAAAGAACAGAGAAATAATGTTATGATAAGTATCACAACAGTGATGATTACGCGTTTATACCTAATCATGTGTTAATGTTAACAAGAACCAGCACTCTTAAAGGTCAGTCGTGGTGTGTTTACTAATGATTCATAAAAATGTGAATAACATTCTGTCTCATCGGATTAAACGGAAATGTTTCCTAACTCCAGGAATGCTGTGCCGTGACTCCTGCATTTGTGACTCAAAAAGCAGCTTTTATGATGACTTTAGGAGGTCACAGGCGAGGTATGTGGTCGTATGCGGCGCTCCAATGGATGCAAGAGCGTGTTTATCTGTTCGGAGAAATCCTCCTGACTTCCCGTACCTATACTATGAAAGAATACAGAATGACGCCTTATACAAACAAGACATTCTTGTTACCTGTATGAAAATACTGTACTTGAAACATCACGACCGGTTTACTGATGCATCGTCAATGTCATGTTCTAAAGAAGCCGTGCGAATTAGAATAAAGATCAGACATTGTATAACATTAAGATGTTAGTCGTTCCGGATAAGGGCACCTCTGCCAAAAGCCCTAAATGTAAAATATGTATTACAGTGCATAGCAAAACAAAACACCATTAAAGTGATTTTTGTAAGCTATTTGGGCGATGGACGGGAAAACAGAACAGATGGCTGTCCTTATCATAACCACACCATTTAATTAAAAAGGACAATCTTCCCACCTCGCCATGTACACCAGGTGAACTTTGACATTTACTCTTTGAGAATTTGTTTTAATGAGACTAATAGGGAATATGACCATAGCTGGGATGCTTTACAGCCCCCCCCCCAAAAAAAAGCCCCTACCTATCTATTAACTTGCTACCATGAATAACACTATACAATGTGTAGGATCAGCCACGATGCCAACCCCCTGGAGAGGACATGGTTGAGGGCCTTTCTAATGGCCGACCATCCGATCCCTAGCCCATAACCTTATCTACTAAGCGTCCACGTGGCCAAGCAACCCTCATGAGCAGTTGAAACGCATACATTTGAATATGAATATGAATTTTTTTGCGGTCTATATTCCTGTGCCAAATTCCTCCTGCCTCTTTCTATATCTAATTTGATTAATCAGTGAAATCCTTAAGCGTATGCTTGGAGTAGCTCGGCTCTCATGTAAACCCAAAGGATAGCTCATTCATTTTCCTCACACACTTTGTGATTTGAGAAAACAATTTCACATTCTTGGTTAACCACCATATATATATATATATATATATATATATATATATATATATATATATATATATATATGTGTGTATAAATTATGCTGAAACACAGCGTTCATCTGCAATATTAATTTACCTCTTCTCAAGACGTCAAAATCATGAATTCTGAGGAGGGGCGATGCCTTCTAGTGTCAATAGCCATGTAATGCTAATGGCGAAAGCTTTTTTAAAATGTTATTATTTATTTTTATAAATAGCTACACTCGTTTCATGAGCCTCTTGATCAAGGAACCTTATCTTCTTTATAATGCTGGAAAACACAGAGAAAGAATTTCACAGTACTGTAATGTTCATGTACATTTTAGCTTTCCAACGTGCTTCATTCTGTGATTTATTCATAAAAAAGAGGAGTAAATAAGGTGACTCAGTTTTATTGGAAAATGATAAAAAAAAAAAAGTTCTTGTCAATTTAGATTCCAGAAGACAAAGAGGTGGGCGAGTTTAGATCAGAGCTGTCAGGAGGGAATAAAGGAGGGAAATGCTGTTTTGACTGGACCGTGGCTGACAAAGGGGTGCGACGTTATTGAACTTTCCAGTTAAAGTGAAAGTCAGTGAATCATTTACTCATAATAAGTGGCGATGTGTCGTGAGGGCCATGAAATGGTGGCTCATTTCTTCAAAAATCTTTTCTGTGTGAGTATGAGCAACAGATGACATCATTTGACTAAATAAATAATAAAAACAAATCTGCTGTCGTTATTGAGAAAAACAATGAGGAATGAAAATGTTAGAAAAACGTTGGATCCAGGTCAAACCCTGACGATACCGGAATCAGTCTAGAACTACATTCGTAGCGCTCTATGGGTAGGAGGGGCCTAAGTGTGTTTTCTGCAGATTACAGAAACTATCCAATCGTGGATATTTCTTATCTTCAACGTAGGACACACAAGCCGAACCAGGAGAGTGTATGGTTGATGCAAAAGAAAAGAAAAGTTCATTTATTCTTAGTCAGTGACTTAAAGTACTTTTTGCCTGTATGTATTTGTACAGCTAAATGCTGTAAGTGTAAATGCAAGTGAGTTCATGTGCCTTGTTCTGAATTCTTGTGCTGAATGGTTTCATCATTTTCGGGGACTGAGCTTGTTGAAGGTCGTCCTGATTTCTTGTCATCTTCCAGTGATGTTCTTCTGCTCTTAAAACATCTCAAACGACTCGTTGTAGCATTGCTGTAAGTCATATGACGTATGTCACTTTTTGTAACAGGTTGTCTCTGATGCAATTATAGCTGTAGTAATGTACATGGTTAGAATATCACCAGTTATAACACTTGAAACATTTTAATACTATGAATACTAAGTCAGGTATTCATGAACTTTTGACCATATAATGTATTAATCCCTCATCTGTCTCCCCTTCTTGGAAGTCCAAGACATAATAGATTAGGATCAAGTGCTTTTGTGGTGCTGTCCGGTTCACAAGTGCCTGCAGTGTTTGTTCAATCTGACTGGATAATAATCTTACAACCCCAGGTGCAAAAAAGTGGGGAGGCTGTGAATAATGTAAATAACACCAAGATTTGTAAATCTCATGAACCCATGTTTTATTTTATTTAACAGAATATGGAAAACATCCAATGTTCAAATGTCTGAACTGAAGAAATGTACCACTCTAAGGAGAAAATATGATAATAATAATATATGATAATAATAATAATAAGAATTCATTACATTTATATAAGGCTTTTCTGGACACTCAAAGTGCTTTACATTGTGAGAAGGGGATCTCCTCATCCACACCACTGGTGTACAGAATTCACCTGGATGATGTGATGGCAGCCATAGTGCGCCAGAACTCCCACTACACACCACCTTATTGGTGGAGAGTAGATAGAATGATGAAGACAATCGGTAGATATAGTGGACGGTTAGGAGGCTGTGATGGTTCGCCAATGGGCGAATTTGGCCCGGGATGCCGAGGACACCCCTCTACTCTTTTCGAAAGACATCCTGGGATTTTTAATGACCACAGAGAGTCATGACCTCGGTGCTTTTTGACAGTATAGTGTCTCCGTCACTGTACTGGGGTGTTACAGACCATAGTGTAAGCACCCCCTGCTGGCCTCACTAGCACCTCTACCAGCAGCAACCTAGCATTCCCAGGTGGTCTCCCATCCAGGTACTAACCGGGCTCATCCCTGCTTAGCTTCAGTGGGTGACCAGTCTTGGGCTACAGGGTGATTTGGCTGCTATAGATAACCAGTAACTTCAGACTGTTCCTTAGTTGTGATTTTATGTGATATTTTCTTTTCCTTATCAAACGGATCTTTGTTCTCCTGTGGTACAGACTTGGATATTTGAGTTTGAAATAATTTCATGTTCAAGACAAATTTCAGGAATGACGAGGAGAAAGACCATGTGACCACGGTCTCCATAGATAACCTGTAAAAAGAAAAAAAAAGCAAAGAAAAGAAAATATCGCTTTATTAAACACATGCAATTATACTTTGTCGTCATACAAGTTATCCAATTACTTTACAATACTGAGGAATTGCAGATATATATTGCAGTATACCAAAAAAGGACTCCGCTACAGTGTGTATGTGTTTTAGGTAGATGTGGAAAAAATGCTGTAAGCAAAGAATGCTTTGAAAAATGGAAGTGTTAATTATTTACAGAATTTACCTTCAAAACAGCAGTAATACTTCTATGTACACTTACACACAGTGTTTATGAAGGAACTCGGCTGGTAGGTTGTTCCATCTTGGAGAAGTAAACACAGATCTTCTGTGGATGGAGACGTTCTCACATCCTTCTGTCTGTTCATGGAATCCCACACACACTCCATGATGTTGAGATCAGGGCTCTGTGGGGGTCGTGCCATCACTTCCATTAATTCAAAAACACCAAATACTGATTTGATTTCGATTTTTCTATTGTTTTCCCACTTTGCAAATGTCCTGTTACTTTTTGAATTCCTCCAGTATATGTATGTGTATATATATATATATATATATATATATATATATATATATATATATATATATATATATATATATATATATATATATATATATATATATATATATATATGTATATGTTTATATGAGCCAGGAAACACAAACCAAACTGGCATGACAATACCCCTGTAAAGAGAGATGATTTATATGGGTTGAAGTGGATGATGAACTTCGGCTATAGAGAGCTCTAATCTCAACCCAGCTGAACATTTCTGTGTTGAATCGGAATGTCGGCTGCACCGCAGGCCTTTTCCTCTCACCTACAGTTAATCAGTTTAATAACACCCTTGTGAATAATTGAGCACGGATCTCCATAAACACACTCCAAAACCTATACTACTGAACATCACCACGCAAACGAAACGAATTACACCCAGAAGAATGGAGGTTATTATAACAGTAAATTGTGGCGAAAGGTGGAATGGGATGTTCAAAAAAGCACTCAAGGTGTCAACTAGACGTGTTGTGTGTGTGTGTGTGTGTGTGTGTGTGTGTGTGTGTGTGTGTGTGTGTGTGTGTGTGTGTGTGTGTGTGTGGTGTGTGTGTGTAAATATATATATATATATCTATATATATATATATATATATATATATATATATATGTGTGTGGTGTGTGTGTGTGTGTGTGTGTGTGTGTATGTGTATATATATATATATATATATATATATATATATATATATATATATATATATATATATATATATATATATATATACACACACACACCACATCATTCATACAAAAAGGGGGGATTTGTAAAATTAAACGTGCAGTTAATTACATATTCTATTCATTTCTATGTAATCTGTCTCTCCCAAACCCGGTATTGGCCTTGTTGCCAGGCCTGTGGTTTTCCCACAGATTTTGGCGAGATTTGCCGTGTCACTCTGAGGTTTATTTCATTCATTCATTCTCTTAGCTATTTTGAATTTAAGACAAATATGTAACCATGCAATTCCAGGACATTAGGACTTGGTGAAGGAAGTATTCAGGGAATCGGAGTCTTTGTTAATTTGTCAGTGGAGTACTTTGGCATGTACACTTGGTGTACTTTGTCCTAGAACATATGTCAAAAACACATACGCATTTTTCCCCACATGTAAAGAAGAAAAGAAAAATAAAATTTTTAAAGGCAGAGACTAGACTGTATTCATTTTGGAATTATTTGATCCAAATGAGAAAACCCAAATTGAATTAGCGTTCAGATGTCAGCGGTCTCTAGTGGTCTCTTGTGGGATTCCTCATTGTACCTCATCCCACTTGTCAAAGACATGGAATCTGGTACAGTTGGTTTTAATTGTCTCAGATCTCTAAAATCATGTAAAGTGTGATGAAGAGTTTAATAGTAAAAAATGTAGAAAAATAAAAGTTGTAGTATTGTTACATTTTTAAAAATTGTTCAATTAAATTCATTACTGTGTATGTAAGTGGTTAGTTCGATTCCCGCCTCTGCCACTTGTGTGTGGAGTTTGCCTCAGAGGGTTTTTCTTCGGGTTCTGCAGGTTTCCGCCCGGTCCAAAAACATGTACGGTAGGTAGATTGGCACCTTGGAAAAATTGTTCCTAGTGTGTGTATGTATGTGTGTGTGTGTGTGTGTGTGTGAATGAGTGTGTGTGCCCTGCAATGGGTTGGCACCCCATACAGGGTGTATCCTGCCTTGAGATAGGCACAGACTCGGGGGAAGACCGGATAAAGTGGTAGAAGATGAATGAATGAATGAATGAATGAATGAATACTTCCATGTACAACCATGAAGATATCTAGTTACCCAGTCAGGCTAATATCAAAAGAATGAAAAAGGTCATGGTGTTAATCAGAATGAAGAGTGATGTCTGTCACATGGATTTTGTAATTTTTGCTGTTACCGTTCAGGCTGATTTGATTTTTACAATACTACAATAACTACAATGTTCCACACAGGTAGATTTTTACACAGAATGGGTCAATTAGCCGACCCCAAAAAAAACAGTACATGCGATGGACATTGAGGTGTCCTTAATAAAGTGGACAGTGAATGTATATTATATTTAACAGTCTTTAATCCTTTGCACATATAAACCTTGCCAATTGATGAGATACAGCGTAACATTGTGTACACACTTATTTTAGTTCCCCGCTCGGAATTTTGTCGAAAGCTGTCGAACCTGGGCACCGATGACATCACCATCACCCAAGCAGAAAAACACGGTTCACCAGAGTGTATACTCCACCCACAACCCCCGGCTTAGCATTCTCTATTTACGTCAGTTCCTTCTTTCTCCTGAACCCCTAAAAAAAAAACCTCTCAAAGTATGCATTCATAGCAAACTACCCTCTAGTGAATTACCTGCTTTTTCCAAATACATAACTTGTTAGAGTGCTGAGCGCGTACATCAAGACGTCAGAAATGGATTTCTTTCGGTTAATGTTCTTTATAACGCGTAGGACCTGAGCACACCGACGAACCCGATTAACAATTCGAACACACTTTGATTTGATTTGATTGAAAACAAATGAAAACAGATCAATGATTCCCTCAATAGGTGTCAGGGCGACATTGTATTCCCCTCAGGCAGCAGGAAGTGGCGTTTCAACATCCTTTTGCAAAATCAGGAGGAGGGAATTGGGAGGTCTTTTTTTTACGTCCTCTCTGATGTCAGGAGAAAGCTGGCAGTAATAGGGAAAGTAATGACATCAAGGTCAAACTCGGGAGGAGGTAAAGCAATGATGACATCCCCTGTTTAGTCAGGAGGCGGGTGTAGCAACAGTGATGTCTTCTGCAAAAAAAAAGCCTGGAGAAGGCAGAAGGTCCCCCCCCCCCTCCCCCCAACAATCATCTTTCATTTGGGGAAGCCTGACTGTCTGGATAGGGATCAGAAGTTGGTTGCGCCCTCCCAAATATTTCCAGAAGTGTACCTGGGGCCAGGGCTAGGGTCATGCGAAGCCAGTATATCCAGGCAGTATGTCAATTGGAAATTGCTCGTCGGAAACAGACAGAGCTGGAGAGAGAAAGAAAGAGGGTGAGGACTTTAAATAGGGGCATTGAGGTCTCTACATGTTGGGCATAGATGGTAGGGTAGCTTTCAGGGTGGCACCATGATGCAATGTCCATGTTCCAGCAATGCCACCACTTGCTATGTCGTTGTGTCAATCGTTGGCCAAGTCTCCTGTTACATATAGGGCAGGGCAGCTGGATGCATACATTCATGTTTCATTGAGAACAGTATATGAGAGAAGACTCAGCATCCTTGGCGTGGTCTTATTATTCTGAAGTATTCGAAAAGACGTTTTTGGGCACTTTGTGTGCGTTAAGATCATTCTATTAATAGATTGTCGTTGTTAAAATAGAAATCTTTTCACATAAACAGAGTTGCTTAGTACGAGTCTTGTGGGGAAAAGAAATACTAATAGGAACATTGTAGCCATAAGAACTCATAGTGCTTTGGATATTTAAGCAGACTAGACATGGGACATTTCCTGAAGAAAATGTGAGTGATATTTGGCGATGCAAACCGCAGCTCCAACCAGGCGTGACCCCTTAGAGTCTGGTCCGTTTAATATTTAGCGTTGACTTGAATGCTAGCTCGTTAGGAGAAATGAGTGTTTGACACCCATTTTGGGCGCTTTCTTTGGGAGGGGGCGGGACCAGGGACGCACGTGACATCATCAAATTACCCAGCATCCGACTCCCGTCGATGTGGCGAGCGTTTAGAGATGTCACATGACCCTGTGTCCGAGTTTCGCCGTTTCGCAGATTTTTCACGTTTGCAGCCATGCGGCAGTCATATGTTCTCTATCTCACCTAGGAGTGGATATGTCAAATGTGCATGTTGGGCGAACACAGGCCGAACAGCGGATCGTCAAATTTCCCCCATTCATTCTCTCTGGGGCTGGAATGTCATGGATTTCCCCAAATTCCGAACAGGTGTGGGGTTCGGGAGGTATATGATCGTGATCCGATCCGGCCCCCCCTCCGAAGAGTGGATATACCATATGTGCATGTCGGATGCTCACAGGCCGAACTGTGAGGCACGAAAGTTCAGCCCCATTCATTTTCTATAGGAAAAAAATCCTACTTTTTTGGCCCTGTGTTCGGAATTTTTTTCAGAATTCAGTTTTTGTCAATTTGTCTCGAATCATACCTCATATCGCGCGGCCCAATGGTGTGAGGTGTGCTATTACTTTTATAAGGAATCGCCCCGCGGAAATACGAAGCCAGGACTAAAAAGCGGGAATTTTTTTCCCCATAGAAAATGAATGGGGCTGACTTTTCATGCCTCACAGTTTGGCCTGTGAGCGTCCGACATGCAAATATGGCATATCCACTCGTAGGGGGTCCGGAGTGGATCTCGATCATATACCTGCCAAACCCCACACCTGTTCGGAAAAACGGGTGTTTTTGGTGTCTATACACTCACCTCTCCGTACGAGCTAGCATTTCGAAGTCAACGCTAAATATTAAACCAGGCTGTATGGGGTCGCACCCGGAGCTGTGTTTTGCATCGCTAATCATCACTCATATTTTCTTCCGGAAATGTCCCATGTCTAGTTAATCTACACGACGCAATAACTGGCTTTGAGTGTCGGAAAGGTTTAAATGTTGTCGTTCTGATTGGCACCAAAAAAAGGGGGTTGGTAATGTAAAGAAAACAAATGACGAAGAAACCAGTGTTGTGGATAGTGCAATGCATGCTTAGAAGTACGCCTTCGAAATCCGTACCCAAGGACTCCAAAACCCCGCGTTCCAGATGCATGATATAAGCAGGTGTTCATCCTCTGTGGGAAAATGTTGAGCAGCAGTCATAAGGATCAGTCATCGCCTTTTTCTTCGTGCTCAGAATTCCTCAGAATAACAAACAACGTTGACCCCGTGATGTGACAACCACCAACACTGACCTCGAAATACACACGGAGACGTAGCATCCGAGGTGACAAGCTGTATTTGGATGTTACGCCCTTCCTACTGGACAGACCACACAGGCAGAGGTCTGTTTAAGTGACGGGAGGAAGAATGTGAGACAACTTTCATCTCCTGATGGAAAAAGTGTGGTGGAGAGAAGGAAGGAATGAGGGGTGGAGGCTCCCTTGAGATGCACTGTTATCTTGAGGACGGGCACCGGCATGTTTCAGACATGAAGAAGTAATGATGGATGGGTGTAAAGCAGGAATTACCGGAGCCCACACATGAGACTGGAAGGGATATACAGTACAATGCTACTTTCAGGAGGTGTTTCGTACTAGCACCCAAAATTGTAGGAAAATATTTAAGCATTTCAGATTTATTTATTTTTTTTATTTTTTGAATAATGTCTATGATTGGCAAAATGTAATACATAGTTTAGTAACTTATTAAGATAAAAAAATAATAAAGTTTAAATTTTATCACTTTTTGTTTACTTTCATTCGTCCACTAAGTGGTACTTGATGAAAAAAAATTATATTTTTATATTATAAATAGTTATATATATCTATATCTATCTATCTATCTATATATATATATATATATATGAAGCACAATGTTGTTGGGGGGGGAGGGGGGGTTTTGGGTTGTTCGCGGGGAAAACAACCCCAAAGCGAGAGAGGGGGGGGGGCATTGGGCATCGGGGTTTCTTTGTGATTTGTAATCTTTAACATTTTCGAAAGCAACTGTAATTTAATTACACGCTTTTTTTCGTAACTGATTACCGTTACTTTTATTTTGTAACTAAATTGCGTAACACCGTTACATGTAACTAATTACCCCTAAACACTGTATATATATTATATATATATATATATATATATATATATATATATATATATATATATATACTTTTTTTAGCATGTTTAACAATAGACATTGCATTACAGTCTATATAGACTGCCATCCATCCATCCATCGTCAAATCAGCTTTACAGAAATAACTAGACATGGGACATTTCCTGAAGAAAATGTGAGTGATGCTTGCCGGTGCTAATGACAGCTCCGGGCCATGCGGCAGTCATCTGTCTGTAACCTACACCATCTCACCTACGAGATGATATGTCAAATGTGTATTTCGGGTGAACACGGGCCGAACATCGAATTTCCCCATTAATTTTCTAAGGGGCCGGAATGTCGCGGACTTTCCAAAATTCATAACAGGTGTGGGATTCAGGAGGTATATGATCGCGATCCACCTCCGGACCCCCTACGAGTGGATCTGCCATATGTGCATGTCGGATGCTCACAGGCCGAAACTGTGAGGCACGAAATATTCGGCCCCATTCATTTTCTATGGGACAAAAAATTCCCGCTTTTTGGCCCCGGGTTCGGAGATTTTTTTTTATTATATATCTATTATAAAGAAAGTAAAGAAAGAACACCATGAATAAAAACTGCAATTCATTTATGTTCATTTTTGCTCCAAGTGTCCTCTCAACTCAAATCGAACTATGCCACACCAATTAGAGAGGTGTGTGTGTGTGTGTGTGTGTGTGTGTGAAGGACAAGCGGACCGAACACACATCTGCTCTAAGGTTAACCATAGTTTAAATACATGTAGCTATAATTAGATATGGCTCTAACATGCATTCCCTCTTATTAAGATTTTTTTATCCTGAACTGGCTCCCTGTTTTTAAGCAATACTGTTGCACGTAAGTGTGACTTGGGCGCGTAACGGTTACGAAAATGATGTGATATGTTTGATATTTAGTCACAAATTTGGTGACACGAAACAGGTCACCGGAGTTCTGCAGGCCTGAATGGTTAAACTACATTTACCCATATTATTCTAAAATAGTCACTGTTATTGACTTCAGCTGTAATGTTATGGCTAATCTATCTATATATATATATATATATATATATATATATATATATATATATATATATATATATATATATATCTATATTTATGGCAGTTGGCAGGAGTTTAACATGGAAAAACGTTTTTTTTTTTTTTTTTCTTTCTTTCTTTCTTTTTATTTTTTAAGCGATCTACACGAATGTACCTCATTGCTGGGAATTCCATTCCCCAATTTTATGTCACGGCAATTCCTTTTCCTAACTGCAAAGCAACCTCCAGCCAAGTAAGCGTTAAAGGCAATTAAGGAATATTTTCTTTACCACTTTGCAAACTTTGCTTTAAAATGTCTTAAAACTGAGGTCGACATTAAAACGCTGCAAATGAAGTCCGAATGTGTTAGCAATACACACGGCTCACAATCCCTTGGGTAATACAACCCATTTACACAGAAACCTGCGCAAAAAAAAAAGGAAAAAAAAAAAAAACGAAAACAAAACTGAAACCCAGGATAAAAAGAAAGCGATAAAGCAGAAGGTCACCATGATAAGATTTTCTCCATGTTATGTTAAGCCAAAGAAACACTGGCAATGGATCTTTCTCTTTTATAGCATTAGAGCATAAAAAAGCATGCTTTTTGAAATGGATAGTATGCTTGAAATGATTAGGTGTACCGAATCAAGTGAAAGCCTTTATAGCCGTTTAAAAAAACGAGCGGATGAATCAAAGCAGCCAGCTGCAAAATGAGCACTTTTATGCTGGGAGAATAATGTTCACTGTACATCATTGTTTAATCCTGCCAGTTCCTTTGTGTTACTGTGGCACTAATCCTGTCTCTCCACCTCTTTTTTTTTTTTATTTTAATTTTTTTTATTTTAAATCTTACAACAACATGGCCTTTGCAAAATAATAAATATGAGGGCCTGACTTCCTTCTGCTACACCAAAGCCCACATGCTCAATTATAAAGGCGCAGGGGTGAATAGAGGGTGCTGTTTGTGTTCAAGGCGTTCCCTTTATTGATTTTATATATCGGTCAGGTTTCAGCCGGGTGGGGAAAGCATAACAGATAAGTAGCGGCGGGTGAATATCATAGCACGAGATCACATCAAAGTCCTTTTGCGACAACTTTAGGTGGACCCAAGTAGGCTAAACCAGGCGCACCGGGATGGAAGGGACCCAGGGAGAAAAAAAAAAAAGTGCTGGGAAAGTAACGCTCGCGGTCTTCTGTTTTAACTGTCCACGCAAAACACAGATCTCCAAATCCAGGAACTGTTTGGATAGCTTTTATTTAATGCTTCAAAGCAGCCTCCTGCCTAAGATCAACTGTGAGAATGGCATACTCTAGATGAGCCTGATTGAAAGCAGGGACCCATCCCATCGGCCATTACTTCATCGGAAGATTTTGGCCCGTGAGGCGATAGATGTGTTTGCTGATAAGTGGAGTTGCAGCCAAAAGTGTGGTTTCAGTTAGCGAGACAAAACCAGACTGTCAGCAAGACTGTCCCACATACACGTACATCGAAAGTACAAAGGCTGGAAAAAATGAGGAACGAGGCGAAGCGATTAAAGCAGCGCTAAGACGTTCCTGAGGTTTACACCAGGACTGAAATTCCTAACGGAGACTTGGCAACCCATCAGAATGTAAAGAGTTAAAGCTTTGCGACAAGTAAAGCCAGTTATGCTATAATATAGATCAGGGGCCACACGAGAAACCTGTGAGAGCTGCGTTCAAGGGCCAAACCAACAATAACCTGAGATGAGGTTTAACCATGTTCAATGGTAATTTTCTCCACCTGTAAAGAGCGGTAAATGACATCATTTTCATTATGCTACCAAAGAATAATATTCTCTCACCATTCATTCATCTTCTATATTCATATCGCTTTATCCGATCTTCCCTCGGGTCACGGGGAGTCTGTGCCTATCTCAGGCGTCTATGGGCATTAAGGCAGGATACACCCGGGATGGAATGCCAACCCATCGCAGGGCCCAAACACACACACACACACACACATTCATACACTAGGGAAAATTTTCCAAGGTGCCAATCAACCTACCGTGCATGTTTTTTTTTGGACCGGGGGGGAAACCGGAGAACCCGGAGGAAAAAAACCCCTGAGGCACGGGGAGAACATGCAAACTCCACACACACATGGCCGAGACGGGAATCGAACCCCAACCCTACAGGTGTGAGGCGAACGTGCTAACCACTAAGCCCCCGTGCCCCGGTATAGAGACATGATGATATAAAATGTCAAACATATTAATAGAAAGCAATCATATTACATTAGCTATCTTAAGTTAATACTGTTTGAATTCTTTTGAAATCTATTTTCATAGCTTTTCAAATCTTTTAAAAAGGTTCCTGCATCCTAAAACACATTTTTGCAATAAGAATATTATACGGTGGTCACCGTTTTGTTTTAATAGATTTCCAGTTTCATACATTTTCCTTTTAATATCAGATGGAGTATTATACATTTTTATTAGATTATTTTATTTATTATTTTATTTTATTATTTACAATTTTATTAGAATTTATTTATTTATTATTCAGAATTTTTACTGTCAGGTGGACAATTATGCATTTACATGAACATCAGATGGGGCACGGTGGCTTAGTGGTTAGCACGTTCGCCTCACACCGCCAGGGTCCGGGTTTGATTCCCGTCTCGGCGATGTGTGTGTGGAGTTTGGTGTTTGGCATGTTCTCCCCGTGCCTCAGGGGGTTTTTTTTTCTCCGGTTTCCCCCTCCCTGGTCCCAAAAACATGCACGGTAGGTTGATTGGCACCTTGGAAAATTGTCCCTAGTGTATGAATGTGTGTGTGTGTGTGTGTGTGTTTGGGCCCTGCGATGGGTTGGCATTCCATCCAGGGTGTATCCTGCCTTAATGCCCATAGACACCTGAGATAGGCACAGACTCCCCGTGACCCGAGGGATGATCGGATAAAGCGGTGAATGAATGAATAAAGGAATGAATAATAATATTGCAGTTGTCATTGTTTCACACAAACATGTTTAAGCTTGAATCTAACAAAAAACAAGTGTCTATGAAAGTAAGTGTTCCTTCACTGCTGTAGCCTTCTATGACCAGCTGCCAAAACACCAGTCAAGGTAGATTGTGATTATTATTGTGATGTTGTTTTACGCTTATTGTAAGCGACCACACAAGTCGCTTTGAATGTGTCCCACCCTTTAAAATTTCCTAAAACTTGAATCAGAATTGGTATTAATAATCCAATCTATAATAATCAACTAACCCAGAGGTTTAAGAGGCACTGCACTGGAATAACCTTCCAGATGCAGATGAAAACACTAGTACCGGCTTAACCTTACACAGCTGGTGGTGGAGTCTATTAATAATTCTCCACTGCATAAGGAGACATACGGTTTTTTACCTCTCTGCCTGAGAGGAATGGGTGATGCGATGCCAAGTTGGTAAATTCAGTAAAGCAAAAGAGGCCATCTACTACATTTATGTCTGTGTCCTTAAATAGACCAAACCCTGTCCAAAAAAAAAAAAAGGTACAAAGCAGAAAAACACTACTGTGTGAAAAGTGTTTATGCTCCTTTGTCAAGACCAGATCTTTGACGGAAGCTTCAGCAGACTGGTTATGCCCAATTAACCCGAGGTCTGCAAATAACAGCAGGTGTCCTCTTCGGGTTTTTTTCTCCCCGCCATGGGGAACATGCAGATGGAGCTCCTTCTCCTTTATTTCCATGCAATGTATTCCACTCAGACATACCTCCCTGCTTTTGGTCCAGGTGTTTATTTGCTAAAACACATACCGGGAAGTGAAATTCCAAACAACAGGCAGGACATGCATACCTGGTACATCTCGTCAGGTCAGTTCCTGCTCACTCGTGGTGGGATGAAGAAGATACAGAGGGGAAAAAGAATTCCTTAGGAAAAGCCTGTGGAATTTAAGGCATTTAGACTGGAGGCAGAATTGTGCTGCCTATAGGCCACGTGTAGTGAGTACACCCCCTCACATATTTTTGTAAATATTTTATTATAACTTTTCATGTGACAACACCTTGTTACAACTAAGTGAAAAGGTCCAAATTGGACCCAATTAGGCATTTCCTCTCCCACAGTGTCATGTGACTCGCTGGTGTTACAAGGTCTCAGTTGTGAATGGAGAGCAGGTGTGTTAAATTTCTCTCACTCTCATACTGGTCACTTGAAGTCTAACATGGCAAAGATCTCTCTGAGGATGTGGGGGGAAAAAAAAAAAGAATTGTCGCTCAATAGGCCATAAGAAGACCTGCAGCATGGTGGTTGAAACCATACAATGGTTCCACTCAGAAGAAGCCTCATCATGGTCAACCAAAAAACGTTCAGCATCATATCCCAAGGTTGTGTTTGGGAAATAGAAATACCAGGGGGCACTACCGGTCCAAGGAGGCATGGTGACTACTGTCCTGGGGGAGGGGGGGCACTACTGTCCCTGGAAGGCACGGGGATGATGGATCTTGTCTCGAAACACATAGGAACAACAATAGCGCTACTCAAGGACATGTTGAAGATGTACTCATTCCAATAGTTAAAAGGTATGTTTCCCCCCCTCCCTTTAGTTGGAGGTATATAGTATTTCTTATCATTTGGTAGCATTAAAATCCAAACCTGTTCCACCATGACGACGTCCCTGTGCACAAAGACAGCTCCATGAAGATTGGAGTGGAAGATCTCCTGCTATAGAACACTTAACCCTATTGAACGCCTTTGGGATGAATGTGAATGCTGACTGCACACCACGTCTCATCACCTCACCTATGTCACTACCTCAGTTTACTGAGCACAAACACACTCCAAAATCTAGTGGAACATCCCATAACATTGGGACTAAATTACATTTGGCCATATGCAGAAGGGGGGGTGTAGATCAGTGGTCTAAGGTGCTGGGTTACTGATTGGAAGAGCCCCGGGTTCAAGCCCCGGTATGGCCAAGCTGCCGCCCTTGGGTCCGTGAGCAAGACCCTTAACCCTCTGTGCTCCTGGGTGCGCCGTATCATGGTTGACCCTGCGCTCTGACCCCAGCTAACAATAAGAAGATGGGGTGTGCAAAGAAAGAATTTCACTGTGCTGTAATGTATATGTGACAAATAAAGGTTATTCTTCTACTTCTTCTTTTGGCAAAATAGTGTAGGTGACCTGTCTGGCCAGCTATTGTAATATAACACCATCACACATCCATTCTTTTCACATTCCCACATACTTAAATATGTGTTTTGCTTGATATATCTCAATATCCCCAAAACTTTTATTTTCCTACTAAGCTCATGTAAAACGCGGTTCCCTTAAACATAGACATTTTCAACATTTTATTGTGGCAGAAAAGACAGAATAGATTGTATTGAATGGTTTACCATCACAAATTTCACCATTAGGATTATTTTCAGGGCATTTCTCCAGGATTAAGAAAAACAGATTTGTCACTTAATCCCCTATTACACTTCCTACAGACTTTTACTGTCATTTAATGAAGTACATAATTCAGTACATTCTGAATCGGGGCAAAACTCCACCCCCGAATAAGAACATTTAGATTTAATACTTGCTCTTTATATAAAATGACATTAAAAACAGACATTTATGGAAAAACTGTAACCGAGACCACAAAATGTATCTTTAAAGTATTGACTCTTACTTTTAATTTGTTTAGCCCTCAATTGTTTCCCTCAAATGTGCAAATGGGCTTTTGAATGTTTTGCATGGCTACACATTTATAGAGTAAGATCATATTATGTCATAAGCATTTTATACATTTGCTGAAGCAGAGGATTTGTGAATAACCCGCTGTCATTAATTATATGGCCACGTAACCACGGATTGATTGAAAAACATTGTGGGTCTAGTAGGAGAATAAAAGGTGAATCAGCTGGATATTATTATGCTGTAAATAATAAATTACCGAGTCTCATGTAGCTTAAAGCAGACAGAGTAGGGAAAAAAAACAAGTAGGAATTAAAAAAAGAAATCAATAAATGCGAAAGTGTAATGCTTTGGATTGGGGTGGGGAGGGGGCATAGTGTGTATTATTCATTCATCTTCTACCGCTTTATCCGATCTTTCCTCGGGTCACGGGGAGTCTGTGCCTATTTCAGGCGTCTATGGGCATTAAGGCAGGATACACCCTGGATGGAATGCCAACCCATCACCGGGAACACACACACTCACACACACACATTCATACACTACGGACAATTTTCCAAGGTGCCAATCAAACCTACCGTGCATGTTTTTGGACCGGGGAGGAGGAAAGGGGAAGGAAACCGGAGAACCCGGAGAAAAACCCCCTGAGGCACGGGGAGAACATGCAAACTCCACACACACATGGCCGAGATGGGAATCGAACCCGGACCCTGGCGGTGTGAGGCGAACGTGCTAACCACTACGCCACCGTGCCCCTAGTGTGTATTATTTAAAGTGGAAAAGGGTTCGATAGTTCACTGGAAATTTAAACATATGCTGATGGAATGATTCAGGAGAAGGAAAAACATGGTTTCAGATGTTGTGATTGTTATTATTCGCATGATGTAAATCACTTCTGTAGTTTATCACCAATGGGAAATGAGGGGGGAAGGGGGGGGGGCGCGGCAGTCTGAACAGGATATGTCAATGCCTCATTCCCATATCGGTGTGATAGAACATGTTAGATATGCGGGCTTGTTTGACCAGACGGGGGTTTTAATGGTTGTAAACTGTCAGTTTCCCGGACACTGAGCACTTTCAGGGGCTTTCCTGAACCTTGCGGCATTTGGAGTACTCTTCACAGTTCAATACCCTCTTCAAACAATCAACAGGATTTGAAGCACCAGGACACACACGTGGACATATAAATCCAGGCTATTTTTAAACCCTGGATGTCAACCCCCCCCATCTCCAGGAGAATCTCACAGAACGTCTTCAAGCTGATAATTTTACCAGACGTTTACAGACTAATTGTTTCCCGTTGTCTATTTAAAGTAAGCAACCAGAAACCGCAGAGTCGACGCTCAATCCAGTATGTTTGTCCAGATCAAATCTCAGAGGGGATGCTCGAGTTCCCCCTGACTGAGAAGCCTAAACCTAACCTGGCCCCATTAATTGGACGGAAAATATCTTGTAAAGAGCTGGAACATTTTTTTTTGCGCCTTCGAAGTTCGTCTCTCTCTCCAACATGTGAGCTGGAACTGTTTCTTTGCAACGTTCTTTTTTTTTCTGTGGATCCATTTAACTACCAATCTAAATCAAATTAAGCATTTTCCTTACTCTATGCCTTATGAAAATCTCATTAGAAGTAGCAGAGAAGCAGCCTGGACTACACCATGTTAAAGCTAGGGAAAAGGAGTCATTTAAGACTTCAATGTAGCTATATAAACAGAAAATGCAAAAAAAAGGCTAAATAACCCCAGTCACGAAGGCAAGCGAGCATAAACGGGTACGATCAGCGCTTCGGTTTAGGAACGCTAAATCAAATGGAGTGCTATTTATCTCGTAGCACATAAACATGTGGCTCCTTTAGACAGCTGTGGGGTCTCTGCTAAAACAATTACCACAGCCACATTCCTAGTCATCACGACGTAAATCCCCAAAACATACGTTAGCGGCGCGCGAAAGCCACTGATTAACGGCTCAATTCATTATAATTTATTTATTTAACATATTAGATAGATTTAAATGAGTCAGTTTATTGTTATATGTTCAGAAAAAAAACATCTGAGAGGTCATAAAATGAAATTTGCACTCGGTAAAGCAGCCCATGTTTTTATTTATTTATTTTTTAGTTATTTAGAATTTATGTTATTGACCCCACAGGGAAATTATTTCATCACATAACCCAGAAATGTGAGGAAGTCAGGGTCAGACATGATACAGCCAGACAAGGGTTAAGGACCTTGCTGTAGAGTCCCAAGAGTCACAGGGGTTTGAACCCCTGACTTTAAAATGAAAAAAACAAAAAAAAACAAAAACAAAAAACAAAAAACAAACTTAAAACACATGAAGTGTTCAGTGTGTAATGCAATAGTAGTGGAGGGGTGTATCTCATTGGCCCTGAGCTGCTGATCGGAAGATCCGGGTTCGAGCCCCCGAGCTGCTGCCCTTGGGCCCTTGAGCAAGACCCTTAACCCTCTGTGCTCCGGGGTCGCTGTATCATAGTTGACCCTGCGCTCTGACCCCAGCTAAAAACAACAAGCTGGGATATGCGAAGAAAGAATTTCACTGTGTTATAATGTATATGTGACAAAGTCTATTCTATTCTTCTATTCTAGTGTACATGGTAATGTTCATGGTAGAGCTTCTCTTTCTATGAGGCATCATAAGAAAGGTGAGCACTTTAATCACATAATCACCTTATTAGATGACAGATCTTTACTACAAACAGTGTTTTGGAAGATCGAGTCCTGATGTAAATGAGGTGATGTGACCCGGGGTGCATTCGGAGATTCAATTCATCCCAAAGCTGTTCAATATGGTTATAGACCTTTATAGCAGGCTAATCAAGACCTTTCATTCTAACCAATGGAGCATACATTAATAGAATTGACATTATGCAAGGAACAGTGAAGGGAAGTTTAATGCTACTGCATGCAAAGACACATATAAACAGTTTGCCACATATAAACTGGTCAGGTGTCCCAATATTTTGCCATTATTGTGTAAAGCAGGATAAACCCTGGATGGAATGCCAACCCATCGCAGGACACACATTCACACACACACACACCCTAGGGACAATTTTCCAAGGTGACAATCAACCTACCGTGCATGTTTTTGGACCGGGGGGAAACCGGACAACCCGGAGAAAAACCCCCTGAGGCACGGGGAGAACATACACACTCCACACACACATGACCGAGACGGGAATCGAACCCGGACCCTGGTGGTGTGAGGCGAACGTGCTAACCACTAAACCACCGTGCCCCTTAAACAATAATTAAAAAAGAAAAAAGTGCAACTGGGTATTCAGTGTATATTTTTAAAAGTAATTTTTTTCTCTGGTGAACCTAAGATTTCATTCTGGGGTTTAACGTTGTATAAAAGTGTCAGCCAGTGGTAAATATAAACACATCTGGGAAGTATTTTTTTATGTTAATGCAAAGTGCCAGTATTTACAGTATATTGCATGCAAAATGTCTTATATGGGTTTGTTTTGTCCACTAATAGCATACTCTGGTATTTTTAAAGCTGTGTTTTGTGAATTTTGGGCGCAATTATACAGTGTACAGATGAAATATTTCCATCTTTCATGTGAACGTGCATTTATGTAGGTGTTATTTTAGTTTTATTTCTTTTAAACGGTGTCCGTGGATAAAAAGCATGTTTTTATATACAAATGTTGCTTTCTACAAAGTTAAATAGGAACTAAATAAACTATTAACACCCCATACATTTCTCCCTGAAAAAAAAAAAAAGCGCGAATCCACCGTCACATTTTTGGTACCGGGAGTGGAGTTCGGCGGTTTGGCACTGAGCAGCTAGTTAGATTATTCAATATGGCAGGTGTGAATATTTGTAAGGACACACTTCAGACAAGTGTGGAGGGTCACAGTCATGGAGGCAGTAAATATTGTGGGACTGTCGAAGGGTTTCCAGACTACCAGAGTGAGAATGACTTCATGACTGGAGCCTCTGCACAGTAGTTCCTGCAGCCAAAGCATTAGAACCTGAGATTCGACCGACAGTGTGTGCATGAGGGTGTGCAATGAGATACTTAAAGTATGGAGACAACTCATTTAGTATCACACTAAAGACATTGATCTGACTTGTTGAACTTCTCATAAGGTGACTTAGTGGTTAGCACGTTCGCCTCACACTGCCAGGGTCCGGGTTCGATTCCCGTCTCGGCCATGTGTGTGTGGAGTTTGCATGTTCACCCCGTGCCTCAGGGGGTTTTTCTCCGGGTTCTCCGGTTTCCCCCCGGCCCAAAAACATGCACGGTAGGTTGATTGGCATCTTGGAAAATTGGCCCTAGTGTATGAATGTGTGTGTGTGTGTGTGTGTGTGTGTGTGTGTGTGTGTGTGTGTGCGCCCTGCAATGGGTTGGCATTCCATCCAGGATGTATCCTGCCTTAATGCCCATAGACGCCTGAGATAGGCACAGGATCCCCGTGACCCGAGGGATGAATGAAGATGAATGTATGAATGAATGAATGAACTTCTCATAATGACGAAACAGAGAGCTGCCACTGATTGGTTAATTATGTATTACAGGCAGTTTCCCAATTACAATGGAGGCACCCCCCCCCCCCCCCGTCTCCCCAGGGCTATTTTTTTGAATAAAGTATAATTGCACATCCACTACAGTGAGTGGCAGTGGTTCTCTCATTGTCCGAGTACACGCAGGGAGTAATATGATGGATAAATATGGGGAAAGACTGGTGTGTTTACTGTGTCTTAAAGTGTTGGCTTGGGGTGTGGGGGGGTCTGTTGAGGTGGGTGTAGAGAGTAAGTGTTGCTAATAATTGAGTAGCGGTGCTCTATTGTTATTTGAAGTTAAGACATGGGCTAGTCAGGAATCTGTTCAGTTTGGGACAGTGTACTGCGATTTGTTAATTCGGAGAACTTTATAAAGATGAAAAGTTTGAGAAAAAAAGAATGCAACATGTAATCGCAGCGAACATTAGAGATTCAGGATCGCTTGGGGGGTTAATGCCATATTCCACTTCTGTTGTGGCTGTGAACCTTGTGAGATGTTAGTTGATGTTTTACATGTAATTCCCAGGCAGAGAAATTGAATAAATGAGCAGGAACCGACTATTTCTGAACTCACTAAGGCGGCTGAAATACTGAAATACTACTGAAATACCCTCAGCGGCAAAGGAGTGTGTGTGTGTGTGCGGAATGTGAGTGTGTGTGTGCGCCCTGTGATGGGTTGGTACCCCATACAGGGTGTGTCCTGCCTTAATGCCCATAGACACCTGAGAGAGGTTCCCCACGACCTGAGGGAGGATCGGATAAAGTGGTATAAGATGAATAAATGAATATTTTTCCCATTTTAGAGTAAGACATATGTGTATATAAGTATGTGTGGGTTTTTTTACATTTAATATTCATACTGTAATACTCATTTCAACATGCAAACGTCTTCATTCCTTCCATCCTTCATGCATTCACTCATTTCGTCATTTCATTAGGATCATGTGTGAATATACAGCTAGAAAAGAATGATATAATGCCAATAAGTGCGACAAATGTATATTTTTACAATCTTCTTTCAGCGTCAGATCTATCCGTTTATGTACCTATATATTTAGACGAAATAAGTAATTCTTGGCGAGATGGATGATTTGGGCTCCAATTACATTTCCCATGCTTCTACTTTACACTGTAGAGGCTTTCGGACTTCATTGTTCAAAGACGCGCTTGTCGAAGCGACCAGCCTCAAGCTACTGCTGCTCGAAAACCACAAGGCCAAACACACTTAGCTTCAGGCCACACCACAAAAGCCTGCTGTTCGCCTCTCCTGTAAGTGGCACGCACCCAACATGTTTAGAAAATTGTGGCAACATCCAAAACACACAGCCGGCCTCATTGCTGAAATAAATCTCAATTTCCTTCGTCCTTTAAAAAAAAAAAAAAAATTTATATAATTTTTTAATTTTCTGTTGGTCATTAATTAGCAATTAAGTCAGCCACTAATGCCATCCAGTGTCTTGTGCACACTTCCCTTTTTTTATATAGAGTCCGACCGATATTTTACCAACGGGGGAAACAGGAAATGTCTGCTCTTAGCGTTGCGTGTCATGCCACACGCTCCCCTTCACCGGGTGACTGTTGTTCCTGGGGTCGTCACGGGCGCGTCAGATTTAATGGGCCTGTCAGGAGAAGCTAAGGTGTGTTGCCAGTCAGTTTCCAAATAATTACCCTTTCCAACAGAGGGCTGATTGTGCTTTAGCTGTGTGGTCCAAACACTGCGCGCAACTCCCAGCCAAAACGTGCAGCTACGATACAGGATGGATGTGTGGCTCCTCCGACAGATGAAGTGTGCGTCTCACCTTCCAATCACAATGGCGCTCTTCACTGATCATTCACAGATTACTAGAATGATGTCCTATATTCATCCCCCCCCCCACCCTTTGCTGACGATGAAAAGGGAGCTTTTGCTTTTGAAGCATAAACCTTAGAGTTTGGAATGCTGGCTTAAACAGCCTTGCTTCCTGTACCAGGCTTCCAGGAACACACACACACACACACACACACACACGCACGCACACACAGATCGCATAACCCTGCCCTAACCCCTACACACTCGCCTGTCCATTAGCGTTAGTCGTACTGCTTCAGAGGCTGTGAATGTGTGTGGTGTAGGACAGACATAAATCTCAACACCTCACTCAGGATATGTATCACTGGCGGCCGTTCATGGGAAACAGGCAGGACGGAAGAGGCCACTCACTGCTGGATTACAGAGGAGACAAATCATTACTTTCCTACATTCCCATGGTCTTCTTCCAGATCAAAAGCGCTGACTGCACTGATTCATCCCTCTGTATAGACTGGATTTGTATAAATCGGCAAACAGCAGTGACGTTGACGCATAGCTACGGTATTAGGAAATGCACGCATTGTGGGAGGGGTTGGGTGTCATAAGGATGAGCAATGTACTTGTTTCCATTGGTGCTTTTTGGACATTCAAAAAGCACCAATGGAATCTTATGGTCAGGTGTCCACTAACATCCTTATAACACCCAGCCCTCCCACAATGCATAGCTATGGTATTAGGAAATGCATTCAATACACCAATTACACGTGTCCCTCTAGCCTATATATAAATATACGTTAGTGGACACCTGACCATAAGATTCCATTGGTGCTTTTTTTTTTTCTTTTTCCACTCTCTTTTGGATAGATGTTCCACTGTATGTAGGGTATGGAGGCCGGGCTTTGCCGAGTCCGAGCTCTATTACAGGCCACTGAAAGATTTTTTTTTTAATCCATATAAAGCAGATCTTCACGGAGCTGGCTTTGTACATTGCCATAACGGAACAGCTTTGGGCTCCCATGTTCAAGTAAACATGCACGGTGCAATTGTGTGAAGCAACCACTTACGTTTAAGGATCAGGTGACCCAATTCTTTTGCCATTCTAGTGTGTATACTATATTTCCATACTAAATTTACTGAGACGTCATTTTTCTTGTGGATTTTTCTTTCCCTGTAGTGTGTATGCACATTTTTTTGGCTGACTCTGTTCATATGTATTCACCAAGATTATGGGATAAGATGCGCTTCAAACGGAAAGCTTCCAGGAAGTGTCAGACGACTAGGGGACTGTTTTGAAAGTGATGGAGTGGATACATGAAGTACTTTATTGTAAGCACAGCAGGTGTTTACAATTTTGTATACCACCAAAGATTATTGAGAAAATAAATAAGAAAAATAGATGGCTACATGCCTGTATACATAAATAGATGCATTGGTGTTCCTAATAAAGAGAAAGCAACATTTAAAACAGTTGAATGTGTATATGCATGTCCGGGTGAGCAAGAGTTTCCAAGTGGATGCAAAATGGGCAAGGTGTAATTGCAGGTTTTATCCGTGAGAGGGCAGTGTCCTAGGTCCAGCATGGAGATATTGCTTCCAGAGTTGTCTGGGACTTGTTCATTCAGTACTAAATGAGGAATTCTGGAAGTGATACCTGTTTGTTTTTTGAGTAAAAGGGTATTGTGATCTATAGGAGTTTCTGCTGTAATCTTTACCATGTTTTTAATCTCATGTTATAAGTAATTAGGAATATTTTCAATGTTATGTCGGAGCCGAAGGAATCACAAATCTTCAAATCTAAATCTATCCTGCAGGCCACCGAGATAAAAGCCAACAACACATCTTACAGTTTAGATAGAATCCACAAAGGTATTATTCAATTTCCAAATATTACGACACAACAGCAGTGAAGATTTAAAGCTCATCTTTAAATATTTCAAGTTTTTGCTGAAAGTTTTTATTCTGTAATGGATTATACAAGCATTATTACCCCCCCCCCCCTTTCCGGAGCACATCGATTGCAAGGTTACATCCAGTGGGAAACCTTCTCCAACAAGTTTCCCATGCTTTGGAATAGAGACAAATTGTATGCAAGGTGGGCAGTCGTAAGATTGCACAGCTTTAATATGTTCCATATTTTCAAACCTGGCTCAGCAGGACATGATGTGTGGGGTGTAGAGTGTTTTGGAGGAAAGTAAAAAAGAAAACTCTGTACCCACATAACTCCTTCCTCGACCTTCCTGATCACAGTCTGTGCTCAACTCAACTGTGGGGGGTGTGGATTGGGGAGGGGTTGGATGGTTCGGTGTACCCCTTATAAAGTAAAAGGAAAACTGGCAGACTTCAGCAGGCTCTAAACCTTTACCAGCCATTCCCCACATATCATTCCGTGTGCTAGAGGTTGGTATTAAATGTTCTACGCTCCTTGGGGTCTGCGTTTAATAGCAAGGTTTAATGCCTTTTAAGAAAAGGGTTTAATACCTAAAAAATTATATGTGTATATATATATATATATATATATATATATATATATATATATATATATATTCTTCATTTGTAGTGTGTAATAAAGCTGAGGTAATGCTCTGAGGTTGTACTTTTATTTGGACCGCACAGGACGGGTGAAAAATTAATTGAATTAAATAAAGCAATACATTGATGATTAATGATTGTGATGATTAATATATGGGCTGAGTGACACCCCATATATAGTCCATATAGTGTGTGTGTGTATGTGTACATATATATATATATATATATATATATATATATATATATATATATATATATATATATATATATATATATATATATATATATATATATATATATATATATATATATATAGAGAGAGAGAGAGAGAGAGAGAGAGAGAGAGGTCTGAACATCCAAAGGTCTGGTATCTCTTAGAACATCCAAAATGTAACTATAAAGTATAAAATATAGGGATTTATAAATATGTGATTTATACACAAACACACACTCTGTGTGTGTGTGTATATATATATATATATATATATATATATATATATATATACAGAGAGAGAGAGAGAAAGAAAGAAAGAGGTCTGAAGAACATCCAAAATGTAAACTATAAAGTATCAAATATAGGGATTTATATATATATTTGATTTATACAAAACACACACACTCTGTGTGTGTGTATATATATATATATATATATATATATATATATATATATATATATATAATAGAGAGAGAGAGAGAAAGAATGATCTGAAAGCATCTCCTAGAACATCCATTGTCTGGTATGCAAATGGAGTCCGGGTTCCTTGAATAATGAACTACCTGTATTTTGTAATCTTGGCCGCAGACTGTACACGGCTTCAGGTTTTATATCTACACTGCACAGTTACAGCAATTTCCTCTTGTAAATAAATTGTGTGTGTGTGTGTGAAGGAAAGAGCGAGACTTTGCAGACAACAGAGCCTAAGGCTGTGCTTTAATTAAAATGTTGTGAGCAAGATGCTGGCTTTCATGTGGTACAGGCCTTAATCCAGATATGTCTTGGAACACATTCACAAACACTGATTAAAGTGTGTAGCCTCGCAGTCTTGTTTGACTTTTACGAGAATCATTTCCTGTTGTAATTGGGGAATATGACGCCTAACGTTGGTGCGATAAAATTGTTTTTTTTTTTTCTTCTTTAGTTCTTTAAGCCAATATACAAATTACAATATTAAAGACTGCGATGAGATTGGAATGGATTGTCAAAACAATCTCGCAACACTGGATTTGTTTCAAGCCAAAATATGCAGTGAGCAGTGAGTTTTGAAAGGCCTGGAGATAGACACAGTAAAGCATTCAGGATAAACCTTGTGAGAGTTAACACTAAGTGCCAGAAAAGAATTGTATAGAACATTGGTTTAAAATTCCAACAGCAAATTGCAAAAATGTTGGGAAAAAATATCCAGATTGCAGGGATGTGCACGACTCTCATTAACCCATTAATTCATACTAGGACGTAGAAACCACCTGGACTAGTACATGTACATGTATATACGTCTTACTTTTCATAGCAGTCTTTGTCTCATGTTTGTCTTCTATGGTCATCGTTGTTCCTAACCCAGCCATAAGGTTTGCACCAACCAGTGCCTTCTTAGTGGCTGTCCCAAGCCCGGATAAATGGGGAGGGTTTCAGTATGAAGGGTGTGCGGATCGGTTTAACAACGACCACCACAGGTATCATTACCCAACAGGGTACCAGTGGAAATTGGGCTACTGTTAGCCAAAGGAGGAGACGGAAAGCAGAAAGACGTCTACAGAGATGACAAGGAAAGGAGAAGTGGAGGAGAGTGGAGGTTAGGGTGGGTAGTTAGTACCATGACTGGTAAAGAGAAAGAATTAGCTGGTATAATGGAGCGTCGAAAGGTAGACATGTTGTGTGTTCAGAGGAAAGGGAGTAAGGCCAGGACCTGGAGGAGAGTTTAAATGAAGTAAGAGTGTGATGGAGGTACAGAGTGTTTCTGATAGGGTGATGAACGTGGAGATGGATGTTAAAGGCGTGACGATGGATAGCATCAGTGGACAGGATTAGAAATGAGTTTATTAGAGGGACATGTTTTTGGAGACAAAGTACTATAGGCTAGATTGAGATGGTTTGGACATGTGGTACGTAGGGAGGTAGTTAGGGAGGTGCGGAGAAGGATGCGAGAGTTGCCGAAAGAAGAAAAGGTCATAGTTGTTCCTCATGGTCTTTGGCTTGGTCAAGTCAACGCCATGCTTCTCATTGTGTTGCATCCTCTGTGAGGAGACAAACTATGGTGGGGTTTTTGCAGAGGAATGTCCCATTTTTGATCTAATACAGGATTCAGCCTGTTCAACAGTCCTGGGTGTTCTTTGTCTTATTTTTCATTTCATAGTGTGCCAACTGTTTTTAACTGGTGAGTGGTCTACGCTATAGGCAGAGCTGAACAACCAGTCTCTGCTATTATGAAAGTCTGATCTTATGATGGATGCAATAATATTCTTTGTTATATTGATTTGTTTCCATTTTTAACGAATGAATCAATTAAGAAACATTATCGTGTGTTAAAGGTAAATGCAATAAATATTCATGAAAAATTAATATAAGATATGATCTAGCTAAGGTTCGAACTTTGTTTGCTTTAAGTCATTAGTTTGTATTTGCGGCCCCAAAAGAGTTTTCTTAAGAACCAGTCAGAAACAGATGCTTTTTATGTGATTAGCTACACACTTAAAACAGTAGTAAAGTTTGGAGCGACTGTTTACTTGTTTACTCTTGAGCTATCAAACTTAAAAAAAAAAAAAAAAAAAAAAACAAGAATAACTTCCATCAAACACAAATGGACACAAACACAAAGCAGATGAGAAAAACGTTAAGACACAGTCCTAGGTGAGGTGTGCAGTAGGAATGACGGATTGGTTCAATGTGGAGGCGGGATTGCATCAAGGATCGGCCCTGAGCCCTTTCCTGTTTGCAGTGGTGATGGACGAACGAGGCCAGATTCCACGGACTATAATGCTTGCGGATGATATTGTGAGTTAAGGCCCTCGAAAGTCAGACGTTGCCAAGAGGACATTCTTGGGGCTCCTGAGCATTGCATTTAATCCTTTGTGCTACAGGGGATACTGTATCATTGCTGACCCCAGCTTCTTAACATTACTTACAGTAGATATGCAAAGAAAGATTTTCATGTAAGCATAAATGACCTTGCTTTGTCTCTCTTATTGGATAAGGTATCACAGCTGAAACAGCAACCTCCATATTCTCCCAAGATTCTCTCATTTTGCAATCCTGCATTGTTTGTCCAAAATGACCCGACCGAATTAACTCCAGATTACAAAACTTAGCAGCAATTAATAATAAACGTAGCATTAATCAAATGCTGGCCATGTTGCAAGACCAGCCACATTTGTGTTGCGACTGTAGCTTCTACTGACAGAAACGATGAATCCATGCTTATCAATCTCGAAAAGACACAATGATATCATACAGATTTAACAAGGACAACCGAATGTCAAAAAAATCGAATGTCTGGCTCTAAGAAAAAGCCTTGTTGTCCCAGAATGCACCATTGGATTCGCCAGCATTCAAAACCTATTATAGATTTGATAATTTGCAAACTTACATTACATGCTGAATATTCATTCATTCGTTCATTCATCTTCTACCGCTATATCCGATCTTCAATCGGGTCACGGAAAACGAATCCATAAACGTCAAAAAAAAAAAACAACGTCACAAAGCTTCGGTGGGATATTTTTTAAAACGTGTCCTCTCCAGCAGGATGTTTTTTCCCCCCCTGAACATTCTCTGAAGCTTTGCTTCCGATCTGCCACCCGCTGCAAATGATGAATTACAGAGAGTGAGAGGGAGAGGACTGAGACTGGCCACAGAGTTCTCCACCGCAGACCAAAATGACAGAGGTCATAACATGCCTCCATGTCAGGAAATAAGACTTATGGTTTGGTCTGCCAGTATTGCTTTATAAACACAGTGTACAGGGACTCACTCATGGTTAGTCTCCTCGTAAAAAAATCTGAAGTAAATTTGGAAAAGGTTTACTTTGACAAGATGCTTGTTTTAGCGCACATCTCTCCGAATAGAAGCCGGACTGTGGAATGCTGAGACTTGAATAGGAGTCGACCGAACCAACCTTTGACGCTGACGTAACTCTCCGGGCTGTTTCCTGCTGCTCGCGGTGGATGACGAGTCAGAAGATAAAGGCTATCTGTCGCCTTAGCCAGTACAGAGGAACTCGACCACAACCACTGGCAGGGTGAGTCAGCTTGGCCTTGATTTCCAAAATAGCAGCACAGCAACTTAAATAACATCACAGGAATCTCCGAAAACGAGAAGACTCGGAGCGTCTCTGACGTCAGATGCTCGCGGTTACGAACGTCACAAGTCGAACGTCACTTTTGCTCTGGAGATAATAGGAATTAAAAAAAAAAGAAAGACGTCGTCTGAGTGACCAGGGCGTGTCCTATTACACATTCACCCGCAAGTCTATGTGTAGGAGCGTTCGCTCATCAAATAGAGACATTTGAGGTATGGGTCTGGAATGCTGCGTTCTTTTCCGGGTGGTTCCATTTGAGAGAAACAATACCGGTGTGAGTGTGTATATGAATAGTGAAATGAATAGTATATTGAAAAAGCTTTTATTGTGCCAGGTATCCATATCATATCCATCATATCATATGCGGTTATCATATCCACTATGAATGTAAAACCAATGCAAGTCCAACTTTTAATGCTCTCTCTTCTCAAGGAGGAGGGGGTGTAGCTCAATGATTTAAGGCGGTGCGATAATGATTGGAAGTTCGGGGGGGGGGGGGGGGGATGGGGGGCGGGGTGGTAGGGGTGGACCCAGGCTGCCGCTGTTGGGTCCTTGGGCATGGCCCTTAACCCTCTGTACTCCAGGGGAGCTGTATCATGGCTGACCCTGTGCTCTGACCCCAGGAATATGCAAAGAAAGAATTTATGGATGGATGGATGGATAGATAGAGTTCTTGTTGTTAAAAATAATTTCTCCTTATTTTTCTCTCATTCTTAAGCCTTGTGTGTGTTTTTACACTTAAAGTTTGAAGCCAGGCTCTCAGCAGTCCCTTAATGTGCTGTAAGTGAACAAGAGATTTTGGGAATTCATTGTCCGCTTAAACCGCACACACTTAACACACACACACACACACACACACACACACACACACACACACACACACAACCTAATTATATCAGCCCAATTATTTTTAATGGAAGTCAATCTTTTTTGCTACTTAGAATTTTCCTAAGGGGAAATTATGATGGTATGTACAGGGTTTTATGGGTGTACTTTGAAAGCTCTGTGAAGAGTAGCTTTTTATAGGTTTGTGTTTTTAGTAGTAGTAGTAGTAATATAATAATAATAATAATAATAATAATAATAATAATAATAATAATAATAGTAACAACAACAATACTACAAATAATAATCAAAATGAATATAATAAATGTAATAACAAATAATAAATAAATAACACTACTACTAATAATAATAATAATAAACAGACTTCGTCAAGGAGACGTAATTATTCTTACAATAAACTTTCACAAAATATTTCTATATAGTCAGCATCATTGCAGATGTTTTTAAGTGGGCAGACACACATAATACACATAAAAAAAATATATATATATATATATATATAGTTGTTCTGATTGTTATTCATAATTTGAATGTCAACACCACGGAGCCCTAACGCTGGACCAAATGGATTATGCATTGCGCAGCTGTGTGTTCATATGCTGGATGCATTAGCACCTTGTTGGAGTGGTCAGAGGGAGTTGAAGGCATGAGTAATTACCGTTACATGAATTACTGCTAAACAATAGTGACTTTATTAATACGTCCAACATTTTATTTCTGTACTCGAAATGTCAGACTTTCATAATTAGACTTTCCCTTAATACTTACGGATCATTTGTACAGTCGGATTTACATGCAAGAATGTTTTCAATACTTTAGGCATTGGTAGGTGCATTTTTGAACATCCCATCCCCCTTTCAATTCCATTTTGCATCATTTGCTCTGCTGTTCAGAGAGGAAGAATAGAAGAATAAGAGAATTCTATTGGAGGGTGGTTCTGGGGGAAGAACTCCAAATGGCGTTAATTCTTTTGTCCTTATGTTGAAAGATTTAACAATGATTACAAAAGAATTTAACAAAGAATTATAGCTTTTTAACTTATGTGATGTAATGTTCGTTTGAAAGAAGATTGAAAAAAGATTCATGAAAGTATTTTTTCATTCTCTCTGTCAATTCTTTCTCTCTCTCTCTCTCTCTCTCTCTCTCTCTCTCCCTTTCTCTGTATGACTATCTCTCTGAATTTCTTTATTTTTATTATTATTATTATTATTATTTACAATTTCTTTATTCTGAAGTCTTTTGTTTCTTGGGAAACACTGGCAACAACTTTACAAGTAACGGAAAAAATTAAAGAATGCCAAAACCTTGTCACCGCATTGTACATATTTTCTGATTAAACAAGACAATAAAAAAAGGTGTCTTATTAGTTTTCAATACAGTGCACCCTCGGTACTTGCGAACTTAACACTCGCGCCTTCGCGACTTTCCCTTGGAACCGTATCACGAGTAAAATCTCGCGAAAAATCTGAGAGTTCACAATTTATTTGTAGTAATAAATTCCATTAAAATGTTTGAAAACCTATTATTGTATTATTCATTTACTGTATCGTTAAAAAAACATCGTTTCGAACTACTCTGTAACTTTTCAACATGTTATTTAGAAGTGACTTGTATATAGATTTACTAGGTCACAAGGCTTTCATACACACGTATATTATAATGCATTCTTTCTGACCAATCAGATTCATTTAGACACAATAGAGTGCACTGTAGCTCATTTACACATGTATAATGCATTCAACATATATATGTTTATATGTTTTTTTTTCCGTCAAGGTTTTTTCATTGACAGACTCACAGTCTCAAATGTATGCATAATTATTAGTAGATCCGTATATTAGATTTGAATTAGTAATTATAATTAGTAATTATAATAGATTCGAATTAGTAATTCCGTATATGACCACTCTATGTGAGACCAAGAAACTCATGATTGACAGGACTTCCTGTAGAGAGAATCCAGTTCCCAACACATGTAGGTATCCTCAGCGTCCGTAATGGGAGGTGGTGGCTTAGTGGTAAGGTGTTGACCGCTTGACCAGAAGATCGCGGGTTCAAACCCCACAACCATCAAGCTACCACTAGTGGCCCCTTGAGCAAGGCCCTTAATGCTCAATTGCTCAGTTGTAAGTCGCTCTGGATAAAGGCATCTGCCAAATGCCATAAATGTAAATGTAATATTTAGATATTACAGTCGGTTGCCAGATGTTGGTTTATTAAATGTAATTTTGATTGCGCTATACTTCTACAAGGATCATAATTGGAATTTCCATATTTCAGCTATTCAGGCTTTCGTACAGGCCATACAATTATTGCCTCACTGAGACGCAATTAGTCCACAAACCCAGCTTTTACGAAAATATCCACAATTCTTCATTTCATTAATCCATTTTAATCGTGTCTAATCTTCAGCCGAGTAATACTTTCTGGAATTTCGACTCGATGCTGTGTCGACATCAGTACACTGAATCCATTGAATCCTTTTTCCTGTTATATAACTGACTGAATTGTGACACACAATTGCCATAAGAAGATAGCCAGGGTGCTTATATGCCAAGTATAACCGAAAAAGATCGTATTCCACACTTTGAGCCAGCACTGTAAGTAATAAATGAAACCTAATAACATTTACAGCTCCAAGCTACAACTAAAAAGTCCTGTGTCACAAAAAGCTTAACTATTGGCACAGGAAGATGATATCATACATCAAAGAATTTATGAGCCTAAAAATGTGGACTTTCACAACAGCCCGGGGATTTTATCTATCATCACTGCACAGAATAGGTTATAATTTTATTTTATATTTTTTTTTACATATGCATAAAATGTTGGATTCTTGTATGCACAATAAAATGACGGATCTTGATAGTTGGGCAGAGTTCAAAAGTGCAAGCACAACATATACAGAGTGCGTGAAGCTGCCATTTGACTTTTGATTATAGTATAGACATATATAATTTATAGGGGAATCTAAGAAATTAGAATATCATGGAAATGTACCGTAATTCAACTATAGCAAAAAATTGGAATATGGTGACATGCTGATCATCTAATCGATTCAAAACACCTGCAAAGGATTCCTGAGTCTCCAAAATGGTCTCTGTTTGGTTCACTAGTCTACACTATTATGGGGAAGGCGTCTCATCTGACAGTTGTCCAGAAGACCATCAATGACTGCAGCGAAAGCCACAAACATTCATTGCCAACAACGCTGACTGGTCACGGAGTGCTGTATCCAAGCATGTTAACAGAAAGATGAGTGGAAGGAAAAAGTGTGAAAGAAAAAGATGCGCAACCAACCAAGAGAACCGCAGCCTTGAGAGACTCATCAAGCAAAATCCATCCAAGAATTTGGTTGAACATGACAAGGAATGGACTGAGGATGGGGTCAAGGCATCAAGAGTCACCACATATTTGGCTACAGTTTCTGTATTCTTCTTCTTAGGGAGGGGGTATTTCAGCGTTCTTAGGCACTGGGTTACTGATTGGAAGATCCCGGTTCGAGCCCCGGTATGGCCAAGCCTGCCGCCCTCGGGTCCTTGAGCAAAACCCTAAAACCAAGGTTTTAGAGTCTGGTGAAAGGGTGGCGAAGCGCTCACAGCACAAGTTTCTTGAAGTCCAGTGTTTCTACAGTTTTCCTACACTGCCAAAAGCAACAATACTTGGTTAAATGGCTTGACTGGCCAGCAAATTCACCAGACCTTAACGCCATACCGAATATATGGATTATAGTCAATAGGAATAATGAGAAACTTGGGCTTCCATACCACCTCAGCAGTGCCACAGACTGACCCTAACCCCTCACCCCCATGCCATTCTGAATTAAGACAGTAATTAATGCAAAAAGAGCCCCTATCAAGTATTGAGTACATATACAGTAAAGGAACATACTTTCCAGATGGCCAACAATGCACTAAAATGTTTTTTTATTGATCTTATTTTTTTTCTCCCAGTATCCCGGGATCTCCATAGTGGACGATCCACATATTAGATTTGCCGCATTTTTTTTGCTGGATACCCTTCCTAACACATCTATCTGGGCTAGGGACCACCACTAGGAACGGGCTGGATTGTGCAACCCTAAAGGCTGGGTCAGAATGAACAATTGGGGATTAAGGGCCTTGCTCAAGGGCCCACTAGTGGCAGCTCGGCTTGGACTTGAAACCTGTAACGTTTCAGCCCAGAGCTGAATGCCTTAATCTTTGTCTTCCCAATATTTTTCTCTTTATTGTATAAGATTCAGTGACTTGATTGTTTAACAAATGGATGACCAGCAGAAAAATAGTTCCCATTTTACATAAAGATTAAACTCAATCTTTGTCCTCAATCGATCTTCTTGCTTCAACACTAGTATCAAAAATATGAATTCTTTGATTTATTTGTTTTTTTACAGGGAATGTTCAAAGAAAGAAATCAATTTTCGTTTAATGTCCTCCTGAAACAGTCAAATAAAGAAACCTATAATGCAGAGATTTTTGTTAAATGTTATTTTTATTTATTTAATACGTTTAATGTTGAACACATGTATAAACCTCAGAATCCGGTTTCTCTCTTCAATGCATCCGTGGCCAAAAACACCACGTCGAATGCATTTTGAATTTAAATGCACAGGTGTTGCTTTTATGTGTCTCGTTTTCCTCTCCAACTTGGATCTCTAGTGAGACTCGCAATGTAGTCATGCTTTCGGGAATGGATATGTGTATATAAACTGTTCAGAGTTTATAGGGAAGAATTCCGTGTATTTCGTTATATGCCTTTCAATGGAAGACATATGACGAAGATAAAAGAACACACGTTAAATTAAATGAATGTATTTTACTGGTATCAATGTGTGGTTTTGGAAATGAAGGAAACGCCATTGGAAGAATGAAAGAAGTCCTTATTTTTGATAAAAAGGTACCATTGACGGGACGGGACCATGGTTGCTATTCAAGGACACAAGCTGACACGCTTCCATGTTGTGTCATTGCTTAATCATGTGTGTGATCCGTCCATCGGAGAGGGGTGACGTTGCCGGACGATGAAGTCATGAACCAGGAGGCTATAAACGGCATTAATCGACGTTAGTGCGAGGCTTCTTTGTTTCAGAAGAGCTGGACGTGTGTGTGTGTGTCGGTCACATTAAGTTTTTAGTTAGTAAAAAAAACTCTGGTCCTGCTGTGGACAAAGTTCAGCGCCCAATGAGGACTTAGGGCTCACAGCTGGATCTTGCAGAGGACTTTGAGATGGGGCTATCCCTTTCTCCAGCTTCACCTGTCCAGTCCAGAGCTCTCTCTCTCTTGTGGCCTTTTGGCACTTTCGTCCCTCTGTGAGGAAAGTGTGGCTCTCGTGCTTACTTCCTCTGAAGAGGTAGAGCACATGTGCACCTGCGAGCCCACAGACATGCCTAATACAAACCAGCCGTCATAGTTTGAGTAGTGTTTAAAGGTTTGCCAAGCTTGAGCCAACCAGGTTGTTGCCTTTCCAGTAAGCTGGATGAGCACTTCCTGCATCCTGCATCACTACCTCCACTCCAGTGCCTGCTCTTTTTCCCCGACTTGCATGCCAAGGTGTCCAGGTCATGGGCACAACCTTATTCAGCCTGCTCCTTCAGCCCTACTGCCACGTTTTATTCACGCGTCATGGGTGCTGCCAGCACTGGAGCTACCTAGTAAGATTGGTGGCAGATCATGCAGCAGGCTCCCTCTATAGAATACAAAGGCCTACCAGGCTCCACTAGGCAGTGTCAGGTAGACAGCCCACCCAGGAACTCTGTCACTCCTCAGACATAGCTCTGAGGGTGACAAAGAAGATGACTGAGGCACTAGGTTGAGCAATGTTTGCCCTAGTAGCCACAGAGATACATCTGTGGCTGCCCCTGTCCAACATGCCAGACAAGGATAAGGCCCCTGGTCATGACTGGCCACTTCCGGCAAAGCCATGGTCGATTGCTTCTAGGAAGCAGCCTTCCAGCGCTACCTCCCTGAGGACGGGTAGTCAACCTTCCACACTCCCCCCATCTAGAGAGTTGCAACGGTGCTCTAGATCGAAGCACCGGCGAGTCACAGACCTGAGGGCATTGTTCAACAAGTTTAGTGCTTCGACCAGCCACCCCTGATTCTCCTACAGAGAGGACCACTTATCTAAGCATGGTGTGGGATTCGATTGCCATGAGAGGACAGCTATCTTCTGCACGGATTGATGCTATCCATGCGGCAGTCATGGAGGTGAGACAAGTCAACACTGTGATGAAATTGCAGAGATAACTGGGCCTTAAAGAAGCAGCATCCGACGTTCTACTGCTTGGTCTTTTGCATGTGAGGGACCTCCAACGGTGACTTTGGGACTCTGAGAGGCGATCTGCTCTGAGTAGTCAGGGTAGGAGTATGAAACAATCTATTCATGCCTTAGATGTTTGGAGAAGTGGCTTCCTTCAACTTCCTTCCTTCTGATCGTTGCCTGATGCTACCGATGGATGCATCCCTCATAAGCTGGGGGGCAGTCATTAATGGCCGGCCTGTCCGAGGCCTCTGGGGACGTCCATTAGCATATCACCTGGCATACTACCTGAAGCTTTGAAGCACTTCCTCCTAGAATCATCACATCAGGAAACATCACATGCTCTTATACATGGATAAAAATTGGAGGTCTCCCATGATCCATCATTCTCCAGGAAATTCTGTCCTCCTCCATTCCAGGCCCCTGACCAGGAGAAGCTTAACTGGCTGTGCCCAGTGTGAGCGCTGGAGACCTACACCCACAGAATGCAACCCTGGCATAGGTCCTAGACTGATTGCACACATGATTCAGAAATGAAACAACACAGAATCGTTTTCCATTGCGTTGCGGCGCAGCGTCTTGTTTCCTTGAGGAACCATTTTGCAATTTGCAATGTAATTTTTTTAATGATTCTGAAATAAAAAAAAATCTCTACAGCAATTTGAGCAACAGTAGACTGTCTTTTGTACTGGACCACACGTATCAGCCTTCTGCCACTGTGCCTATTTTACCACGGTTCCCTTCTTAGACCAATTAAATGTGTAATAACAATTTAAACTGTGCAGTAAAATTGCCTGCCGTAATTTGATTGTTTGATAGTGTAACTACTAATACTAATTTTTTTAGAAAGATTTTACACATATTTCACGCAGCAGGAAAACTTGTCCATGTGCACATTGTCATGTACATTTACACTACATATTTTTTACAATATAGTGCAGTAAATTGCACAAATTTGTTAAATATATATGTATAAATTATTAACAATAATTATAGCATACTACATCATAATTATCACCCATCTTTAAAACTCCTGGGTAGAATACGAAATATCTTAATGATATTTTCAAGATGCAGTTGGCTTATCAGAACATAACATAATTCAGGGACTATTTGTAATATGTGTGTGTGTGTGTGTGTGTATATATAGATATATATATATATATATATATATATATATATATATATATATATATATATATATATATATATATATATATATATATAATTTATATACTATATTATATACACAGTGGTACCTCTCAGTGTACGTCATTGTATGTCGGACGCTTTTGTCGGGAAATTACTTCTTTGATCAAATGGCAAATGTATATTTTTTTAATGTATAAATGCAAAAATATATATTGCATATATATATATATATATATATATATATAGTGTATAATTTTATATATATATATATATATATATATATATATATATATATATATATATATATATATATATATCTATATAGTTAATATATATATATATATATATATTGCTGAACATATTGCTGAATCCACGAGACCTTTCCAAGAAATAAGCAAACAAAAAAGTCTTAAAATAGGCTTCACATTCTTACATTATAAAATCTCATTTTTTCCCCCATATTGGCCTTGAGCTGCATTGATTCAGCAATGAAAAAAAAAGAAAAAGAGGAACAAAAAAAAACGCTTTAGTGGCAGTTTTAAGAGTCTCTATTAGAGAAATAATTCCCTCGCTGTTCCAGTAAGGAAAGAGAAAATGTACCAAAACTGTCAGCAGTGAGGCATGAGCTGCGATTTATCATCTAAACACTGTGGCATGGTAAATGTGTTTACTAGTGAGCACCGCTCTGCATGCCAGAAATCAGACATCATTAATAGAGCATTTATATACACACACACACACACATGCACAGCTTAGCTTCACCATATGTACATGTTAGGATAAGTTGCACACTGGTGTGTAAAAATAAATAAATAAAACCATGGTATTTGTTTAAGTATGTTTTATTTTTAATCTGGAAATGACTGTGGACTTATTCATCAAGGGAGAGGCTGGGCAATTCCATCATCCCTATAACAAGTGATTCTTGCCCGAACAGCGTCGTGCGTTTGGACAGACAAAGAGCCGAACAATCTTCTGCCATGTGTTTACAATATAAATTGTGGGATGTAGCAGGCAAAAAAAAAGAAAAGAAAGAAAGAACCCAGCCCAAAGTTGTGGCAGTGATCAGCTCTGGAATTCCCCATTACTCTTTGCCCTACTACAACACGACTACAGTGCGTTTTATTTTAGGGCCTTGTAAACAATATTCAGAGCGACATTTCTGCAAAAAAAAAAAAACAACGCATTTGGATTTACCATCATGGCTGTTTGTTTGAAATATCGATCCGTCAACATTTTTACAAAAATACAAATTACAAAAATAGCGCCATTCCTGCAATAGCGCCATTTTTGACTGTTCTTGACAACATTTTGAAGGGAAAAAAAGAGTAAAGACTATCTAAAAAATATAAAATAAATAACTTAAACATAGATAAATAATACTTAAGTAACTATTCATTCATTCATTCATCTTCTACCACTAATCTGATCTTTCCTCGGGTCATGGGGAGCCTGTGCCTATCTCAGGCGTCTATGGGCATTAAGGCAGGATACACCCTGGATGGAATGCCAACACATTGCAAGGCACACATACTCACATTCATACACTAGGGACAATTTTCCAAGGTGCCAATCAACCTACCGTGCATGTTTTTGGACCGGGGGGAAACCGGAAAACCTGGAGAAAAACCCCCTGAGGCACGGGAGAACATGCAAACTCCACACACACATGGCCGAGACGGGAATCGAACCCGGATCCTGAAGGTGAGGTGAACGTGCTAACCGCTAAACCACCCACCGTCTCCCTTCTTAAGTAATAAGAATAGATAATAATAATAATAATAATAGAGCATCAGTTGTTATTTCATTGGTTTGAAAGCGGAACATAGGGACTGTATTGACTCCTCAAAGCTCATGGACAAGGGAAATCATCATTAAAAACAAAGTAGTACATCAGTACCTAATTGAAGGTCTTTAGCACGAGTAGGGCTGTACAGGGTTTTCGCTCTGAGCCGAGTAACTCTTTCTTTTGCAATGTGGTAGGAAATTCACATCCTTCATCCCATGCTCATTAAGACGCGTGGTGAAGTATGGCGCTTGGCTTAATTTTTTGGAAAATCCGACTTATTTTGGGGCTTCATGTTAGTATTAAAGAGGCTCAATGTGTCATGGCGAGCATGCAACAGGGATGAACAACGGTCTTTATGTACGTATGGAAATGGCTGGAAGAAAACAAACAAGATGGCTAATATAGCACAGCTTATTAGCTTATAATCACAGGTGTAACTTCCAATTGAACTTCTTCATACCATCAGAAGACACGTCTCGTTTTAGGAATTCAGATCATTCCATATCTTAGATAAACAATAGAGTATTCTTCAGAATGGTTCACTGTACATTATTTAGTGGTAAAATCCACAACCATCATTCAAAAATGACACTTAATAGCGGCGTGATCCTGCAAGAATCATAATAATAATAATAAAAAAAAAAAAACGTTTCAAACTGGTTTAAAGCCATGAGTATGGTAGGTGCTTTTTGAGCATCCCATTTATACATTTAGTCCCAATTTGCTCTTATAATTCCTTCCACTGTTCTGGAATCTAATGGTCCGTATCACTAGATTTTTCAGTGTGCTTTATGGAGATTTATTCTCATTCAGACGTTTAACAAGTAACGTGATGTAAACATCTCAGCTCTATAGCAGTATATTATACTTTCCTCTCTAACCTATAATAAATATATGTTATAAATATATATACATATATATATAATATATATATTTGCGATATATATATATATATATATATATATATGGGGCACTTTCGGTCCACGGTGGCTTAGTGGTTATCACGTTCGCCTTACACACAAAATAAACCGCCAGGGTTCGGGTTCAATTCCCGTCTCGGACATGTGTGTGTGTGTGTGTGTGGAGCTTGCCGGTTGTTCTCCCCGTGCCTCACGGGGTTTTTCTCCTCCCTGGTCCAAAAAACATGCACAGTAGGTTGATTGGCACCTTGGAAAATTGTCCCTAGTGTATGAGTGTGTGTGTGTGTGTGTGTGTGTGTGTGTGCCCTGCGATGGGTTTGGCAATTCCATCCAGGGTGTATTCCTGCCTTAATGCCCATAGACGCCTGAGATAGGCACAGACTCCCCGTGACCCGAGGGAAGATGGATGAAGATGGAAGTGTCTTCTTCTGATGGTATGAAGAATATATATATATATATATATATATATATATATATATATATATATATATATATATATATATATATATATATATGCAAAAAATATTTCTTTGAGGAATACACCACATAGGTTTACGGGGCCCAAAAGTGGCAACTCATTGATATCAGGGCTTGAGCAACTTGAGCAACACCATAACTTTCCGATCAGTATCCCAGAGCCTTAACCACCCAGACATCATGGTACAGTATTACAGACATATCAGTCTTGTAAAACTACATTTGTTGACAGCATTGTTTACGCTGTAATAAAGATAATTAGTTGAAAATCAAGGGAATTCGCAGCTTGGAATAAAAACAGCCCACAGAAAAAATGCTGCTGGATTTCTTAACAAATGTGGTCTCGACCAAACCTCTGTCTTCTGATCCTTTCATTGCTCTAGAAGATGGATGGAATTTCCTTCGTGCTTGCGGATGAAAAATGTCGACTTTACTTCTAAACGTTGACCTATCATTGACATACTTTGGATGTATTAGACAGTGAGATGTAAAAAAACAGTGGGACATTGAAACAATGAGGTGAGAACCCACCCTATAGCCCAGTCAGAACTTTGGATCTCTTTTGCTCTTTCTGTTTCTCTAAAGAGGAAAAAAAAAGCACTTGTGTGAAAAAGCATTTCTGTCCGTGTGGTACTTTTCCTGTGTTTTCGCTCTGCATCTGAAAGGGCCAGCGAGTCTGAGCAGTTGGCATGGAGCATGTGTTTGCAGAATCTGTGTGCAGAAGTCGGGTCTGTCGTGCAGCCGGCACACAGTTATCTGTCAAAACCATTCCACTTGGGTTTCTGCTTTTACCGCGTGGCTACTTCTCTGCCACCATGAAGTGGCGCTATGTTCAGGTCCAAATTTAGTATGAATGTGCTATTTATTCCCCCCTTTTCCCACCATTTTTTTTCCTTTTTTTTTTAAATCAGTGGGTGTGGATATTTTTCTTTTCTCCATGAGCCATCTTCTTTTTGCACGGTTTCAGAAACTTAAGCCACTGCGAAACTCCTAGCCGCGAGCCAAGGGGTTTGAAGGGAACTTGGCTGCTCGGGACTCACAGCACATGGATTTGCGCTCATAGCAATGAATAAATCCGTTCCATTTAAATAGAAGACGAATTGATAATGCGCAGACCACACATTATCTGCGCCCTCTCTGATTCTCTACAGCTACAATGCAATGCGAAAAATGGCGGTATAAGAAATAAATGCACGATTTAAGAAACTATAGACCAGAAACAAGTCAAATAATATGCATTATAGCATATATATATATATATATATATATATATATATATATATATATATATATATATATATATATATATATATATATATATAGCATGAGAAAAGAACAAAACAATAAGCAAAGAGCAAAAAGAATAAGCATTAAAACGTATTCTAAGCAGTTGATTTAGTCTAATAAACTTAAAACTAGCTTGTTAATGTTTTGTTTTTGCTTTTCTTAAATTGATCTTTAAACCTTATTACTTTTAACATCATACAAACATCACACAAACATCCGTGTAGGATTTATTCAAATAAAGTACCATACAGTATTAATTGAACCTACCGCAACCTAAAACATTATTAAATGCCTTTCAGCCTTATAATCGGTTATTAGGTGGTTAATAAATATGTTGCCGTTGACGTCAAACAAACATTTAGAATAAATAATACAAAAGTCCTAAGTATGATTATTGAGTGTTTTTTGTTTTTTTACAGGGAAACCAAAAAAACAGCTAAAATTAAGCCTTAAAAGACACAAGGCACCAAATCATGTGCAATAAAGCTCAAGTAGCAGGTAAAATAATGAACTTTATCCGAAGAAAAAAAAGGAAAATTATTTTAAAACCATTATTTAATTTTTTATTTAATTTTCCCAAAATAAGACCACTTTTAAGGTTTTTATGGATAGAAATGAGAGTTTTTGCTGTTTATCTGTAAACAGTAACTATACAGTATATACACTAACTGCCAAAAAAAAAAGGATCCAGTGTATTTCTGAGGGGCAACGAAAAAAAAAAACCCAAAGCGTTATTAAACCACTTCCTCTTGTGTTGGAAGACCACCAGGCGAAACGGTGGCGTGTTTACACACAGCTCTTCTAAAGCAGTGGCCCCTATATTTTTTATTTTATATGGAATCTTTAACGACCTCTGCCTTTCCTTTCTCCTGCTGTTTCAGAGGAAGCAGTGGACAGGAACCGTTGAAATGACAATATGGAAAGCCCAAATGCAGGTGGTGTTTAAAAAATGCCTACAGGTGAAGGCACTCATTACAAAAAAGCTCAAAGTGTTTGAAGTTGTGTGTTTTTTTTTCCTTCATTAAAATGACAAGGAGAGTAAAATACAAAGTACAGCTGGATCGTTGTGATGCTTCATGAATAACACCATATAGTTTGGTATATTATAGAAGCAACCAGCGTTTTTAAGACCAGTATATTGGACTGGGGAAGGAGATAGCACAGTGATTATAAAGTTATCAGAAGGTCATGAGTTTAAATCCCAGTGTTGTTACCCATTTTGAAAATAGCGGAATTAATAACGTATGCGACGGACAAAATAACGGCAGAAAACGCAGTTTTTATTATGCAAAGTGATTCAAATCATACGGCAAATTCGAGGTCAAATTAAAAGCTTCGGCCGAACTACTTGGTTTTTACACTTTTTCCAGTTGCTTTGAGGCATTTCTTGGATCATAAATAAATACCCCGAACAATAGTTGTTTAAACGCTACATAATGTATTCAATTGCGTACATCATAAAAGCAGCTTCTCGTTATTTTGCCAAAATTGCACGAGCTGTCGAACGTTCATACAGGTTGGGGTGGTAGCTCATTGGCCTCTGGATCTCAGGATCTCAGGTTCAACTCCCAATAGTGGGCCCTCGAGCAAGGCCCTCATTTGCTCAGTTGTACATCTACATTTACATTTGCAGCATTTGGCAGACGCCCTTATCCAGAGCGACTTACAACTGAGCAATTGAGGGTTAAGGGCCTTGCTCAAGGACCCATTAGTGGCAGCTTGGTGGTGGTGGTTTGGTTTGAACCCGTGATCTTCCGGTCCAGAGGCCAACACCTTCACCACTGAGCTTCCACATCCTCCATGCCATTTAGGTTATTAAATGCAAATGGGGTAAAACCAGTTGCCATAATCTGTCAAGTGACCCTGTCCTGTACAAGACCAACCAATAATTAACCAGTTAAAGTCGTGACCCTTTATTTTGTGACGGACCGAAACAGAATTCCGGAATTGACGGAAACAAATGGATGCTAATACGGTACAGGGAAATCGTGAATCCTGCAATAAACATCCAACATAAAGTAATCTGATGATGTGGAAGCTCAGTGGTTAAGGTGTTGGCCTCTGGACCGGAAGATGACAGGTTCAAACCCCACCTCCACCACCAAGCTGCCACTAATGGGCCCTTGAGCAAGGCCCTTAACCCTCAATTGCTCAATTGTAAGTTGCGTCTGCTGTAAAATTCAGCCTCGTCAGGTCTAGCATGGAGACAAAGCTAATACCAAGGCAGCGATGTTGGAAGACCATGGGGTTTGCTGAGATTAGAGGCGCAGACTGCTGTGACCTGATTCCCCCCCAAAACCTTGGGGAAATGATGAGAAGGGGATTATCTTCATCAGTTTCTAGACAACAAAACATCGTCCTGGCAAGCACGCCGGCCGATTCGAAAGGCTTCCTGACAACAAAGAAAAACTCAGCAATGTGTTGTTGGTTAACGTCTCCTTCGTTTTTACTCAGTTCGGTGGGTCATCCCCAAAACAGCTTGTACTACATAACAGGAGTCATAGTTTCCATTTTTCGAAGAGTCACTGGCGTTAGCGTGCGTGTCTGTTTTTGCTAAGTTTAAAACATCTATAAACGAGTGCCAAAACATTAAGCTATGTCCTGGTTTAAACAATTCCTAATACGATTCAAGCTGCTTCTTATTTGGATTTATGGGGGGGAAGAGGCTCTCGCAAATTCAAAGCGTCGCTCGTTTTCGACAAAAGAGTTCGTTTGTTTGAAGGAGAGGAAGAATACATTCACATTAGGACGAAAGGACGAGGGACACTTTATTTACAAAGACGATGATTTCCTGTTTCAGCGTTTGTGCCGAAGCGGTCTCTCCACATCCGAGGTGTTTTGGTAGCTGTCTCGTACGATAAACTGGGGAAGATCTGAGCAGACGGCTCGGGGAAAAAAAAAAAAAAACATGGAGCCATATGTCTGACGGACAGCAGAAGCAGATAGAGAGAGAGCGAAAGAGTTTATGCGAGTCTATCTTTACATGCTTTTAATAAAAAGCGATCATATATAGTCAGTGTTGGGGAGTAACGAGTTACATGTAACGACGTTAATTACAAAGTAAAAGTAACAGCAATCCGTTACATTCATTCATTCATTCATTCATCTTCTGCCGCTTCTTTCCCTCGGGTCACAGGGAGTCTGTGCCTATCTCAGGCGTCTATGGGCAATAAGGCAGGATACACCCTGGATAGAATGCCAACCCATTGCAGGACACACACACACACACACATTCACACACATTCATACACTAGGGACAATTTTACAAGGTGCCAATCAACTTACCGTGCATGTTTTTGGACCGGGGGGGAAACCGGAGAACCCGGAGAAAACATGCAAACTCCACACACACATAGTCGAGACGGGAATCGAACCCGGACCCTGGCGGTGTGAGGCGAACGTGCTAACCACTAAGACACTGTGCCCCTCAATCTGTTACAGTTACAGCGGGGAAAAAAGCATGTAATTAAATGACAGTTACTTTAGAAAATGTTGAAGATTACAAATTCCAACAATTTACTTAGTCATTCTACACTGGTTAGAAGTCAAAATAAGTCATGTACACAACTTTACAAGCTGAGCAGTAGTTAAAATAAGTTCAATAGACGTGTGAATAATAATAATAATAATATTATTGCAACAATGATGAGTAGTTAGGTATGTGGCAATATGTGACAATGCAGCGTAGGCTTTGTTGTACAAATGCTCAAGTGATTGTGCTACGAAGTACTACGAGCAGCATGCAAATGTAGCATAAGGTGGCATGAGGTCTGCATAAGGTGGCATAAGGTCTGTTTATAATAATTACAACTAGACCTGGGACACGGAGGTGGTAGCCCAGTGGTTAAGGTGTTCGACTCAGGACCGGAAGATAATGGGTTCAAACCCCACCACCACCACCACCAAGCTACCACAAATGGGCCCTTGAGCAAGGCCCTTATCCCTCAATTGCTCAGTTGTAAGTCGCTCTGGATAAGGGCGTGTGCCAAATGCTGTAAATGTAAATGTAAATTTCCTGAAGAAAATGTGAGTGATGCTTGGTGATGCAAACCGCAGCTCCGGACGTGACCCCTTAAAGCCTGGTCCGTTTAATGTTTATCGTTGACTTCGAAATGCTAGCGCGTTCGGAGAGACGAGTGTTTAGACACCAAAAGTGGCCGTTTTGGGCTTTTTTTCGTGAGGGGATGGGGTCAGTGATGCACGTGACATCATCAAATTATCCAGCGTCCAACTTACCTGAGAGTATAAAAAAATTAAATAAAAAATAAAGTAATTGTTTGCCACAATGAATCATTATCCATGATTTTTTGGCCCACAAAAACAGTTTGTCATCCACAGTGAAAACCCGAGCGAACGGTAAGACGCTCCGACCTGCGTCATTTCCCTCGTGCAATTATTTCCTTCACAGAAAGGAACTTTAATCTGACAAAAGTAATAAATAAAAATTCATAAATGTTACCGTAACATTGTTTTTCGACTTAAAATGCGATTTCGAAAGCCTCTGTTTTCACTGTTTTTTTTTTTTAAAACCTTGTTTACAAACGCATCGACTTTTTCAAAAAGCTATTTTTTCATTAATTAGAAATGTGCGTACCAATGCTGAGAGAGAAAAAAATGTAAATGTATTCCAAAGCCTAAACCAAATTAAGCAAGGTAAAATATATATATATATATATATATATATATATATATATATATATATATATATATATATATATATATATATATCACATATCTATTATATCGATCTTCCCTCGGGTCACGGGGATCCTGTGTCTATCTCAGGCGTCTATGGGCATTAAAGCAGGATACACCCTGGATGGAATGCCAACCCATCACAGGGCACACACCACACACACACACACACACACACACACACACACACACACACACACACCATTCAAGGTGTCCAATTAACCGTCAATCCTACCTACCGTGCATGTTTTTTGGACCGGGGGGAAACCGGAGAACCCGGAGAAAAACCCCCTGAGGCACGACGAGAACATGCAAATATATCACTGGCCCATTTGTGTGCAAATGGCTATAAGCATGTTGAAAGTACAGTAGCAGAATAAGTACATTATATCTAAAGTGTATGTATATATATATAAAATGTAAAGTGCTCCCAGGGTTTTTGGGTGCGTTGTGGTCTGTGATTTGATATAAACGAAACTAAGCCATGGTTACTGCAGACGCCGCTGCCTTGATCAAACACTCGAAATGGTTGCAGTGCTCTATAAAGCTGGCTCCAGAAAGGGTTCACTGCTTTATTTGCTGTCCCAATTTGTTTTGGGGCTGCTCTGCCATGTCTTCTGGTTGGCCTCAGCAGGACTGTTAACACACAACACATTTTACACGATGCCATTAAAAGCCGCACTCTAAAAACCCCGTGCTTATTTTTAGAATGTCTCTGTTCGAGGGAAGCGAGAGAGAGAGAGAGAGGAAAAAAAGGAAAAAAAAAACGGGACGGTGGCTTCGAATGTAGACCGGAGCGTAACATCACGTAAGCCTCTCCCCGAAAAAAAAAAAAACCCTCAACAGAGCCGCGCCAGCTCAAGCAGCACCTATAAAAGTTTAGACTTTCAATCATGAAGGCTCAGACACCCTATTAGGAAGGAGAGCTTGTACATTTGAGACACATTTGCAGTCTGTAACACTAATTTGCTCGAGTGCTTGAAAATCCCACTCATTGAAGCTGCGGCGCTTTTATGAAAGCCAGACAAAGCAATAAGGACAAGAAAACGATGTGTTAATACATTAAAGACTTTATAATCATTTATAGCGACACCCGACTTTTTTCGGAAATGTTATTTTTCATCTTTCGGAGCGTCACCAACTCTCAATGAAGGATAGCAAAGCCAAAAGATATCTTTCTAATATCTAAATTGTATATTAGGATAGCTATATATATATATATATATATATATATATATATATATATATATATATATATATATATATATATATATATATATATATAGAAATTATGAATATATTCAATATATCGTGTATATACTTATCACTTCTCATTTACTCACTGTTACCTCCCCCTAACCTACTGTTACACTGTTAAAACATGTAAATTACCATATATCGTACATATTACATATACTTATCCCTGCTTTTTTCCTCTCACTGTATTACCTCTCCCTTTTTTTTTACTGTTTATATATTCAATTTACCATATATTTCATTCAGACTGTACATATGCAAATAGTATTTATTGTTATATACTGATTATAATATATATATATATACATATATATAAGGAAAAGATTACATTAAAAACTGACATTATTTTTCATTATTTATCGGCAAGAAGATGCGCCTCTACCTTTGCCACGTTAATCTATATTCTATGTATAATCACAGAGCACAACCCTGGGAGCACTTTACACACACACACACACACACACAACACCCACACACACACACACACACACACACACACACACACACACACACACACACACACACACACACACACACACACACACACACACACACATATATATATATTAGTTATTTTTTAGATATTTAGATATAAATGTACTTATTCTGCTACTGTACTTTTAATGCCATTGCCATTTGCACACAAATGGGCCAGTGATTTTATATATATATATATATATATATATATATATATATATATATATATATATATATATATATATATATATATATATATATATATATATATCTATATATATGACTCTCGGGGACACTCCTCAGCCTCTGTAGTATGTGTTGAGAGAACACACCCGAGAACCAGTTTGGCAAGGAGAAAACAATAAATGCAAACCCAATATTGGTCACTTACTTTAAAATTTTTACTGATTCATATATATTGCAAATGCTCCACGATACTTTTTGAAAATGGATGTGTGACACTTTAAGGCCTATACTCCACCAATGCAAATGACTGGATCGCACCATCTCTCGTGTTTTGTTGTACATTATTGTAGGTTCCAATGGCACAAATGTGCTAAAATTAAAGAGGTAAAAAAAAGAGAGAATGGAGCATTGGAATGCAAAAAACAAACAACAAAAAGCATAAAGCCTTAGTGGCCGTATATCCGTAACACCCTGGTGCAGGTTACTGAGCTCCTTTGGGCTCTGAGAGGAAAGGATTAACAGATTATTAGTTGCAGGATGCAGTAAATTACACCGTTTGGACGGAAAAAAGAGAGGGACCACACGGCCATTTGCTATGTAATGGATCAGGAAGAGAGTTGTGTTTAGGCTTTTGTAAAGATAGGTGAGAGAGAGAGAGACAGAGAGTGTGTGTGTGTGTGTGTGTGTGAGAGAGAGAGAGAGAGAGAGAGAGAGAGAGAGCTCACGAATGGCCCTGAGCAAAGGAAAGGAGTGTTTTGTGCGTGCTATTTGAATTAGCCTAATAATTCCATTTGGCTTAGGATCTGAACATTTACTCCTTCCCTCTTCATTCCTTCGAATTCTTTATCCTTGAAAGAAGAGTGTTTTTTCCCCTCTCTCTCTCTTTCTCTTTCTCTGTGCAAGACATTTTAAAACAATTTACAACCACAATGAGTCACAATAAAGGAAGCTTGTAGCTGCCCTCGACAGATCAATTTCCCAACACGAGAGATGGTATTGTCGTTTAAAAACGCCGATCCGTTCCCTTCTTTTAGGACGTCCCGTGCAGCAGTCAGTGTGCACTCTCGTCAACAAACAAACACTCAGATTAGACAAGAGTTTACCCACCACTCGCACAAGTCCGACAAGCCGCTGTGGCTGTTCCAATAGGTTGATAGATATACCATAACCCGGGTAAATTGACACGAGAGGTTAAATTGCACGGAATTTTATATCCGGAGTAAAATAAGAAAAACGGCAGAAAATCGAGGATTCATAAATCATCTCCTCCCTGTTACGATATAAATATGGCATCTGACTCACAGGATGGAATTTATTGTAGGAAACATCAGGGAAACTAATACCTGGACATTAAAAAAACAAAAAAAAAAAAAAAAAAAAACGATTTCGCCCTGTCTAATTCACGTCTGCACCAAACGGTGAATGACCTGTGCACCGTGGTACGTTTTTTTCGACTGAGGTTGAAGCGTTAGATTATACACTGAGATTAGACTGATCAAAATCGAGTCCTCAACGTAATTGGGACTGCTAGCTGTAACGTAATTTCACACTGTAGCAAATAAAGGGTGGGCTGTGGGAAAAGGCCCCTGTGACTGTATGGATGGAAAAGAAAATATTAACAAAATATTATGCCAAGAAAGAGGGACGATAAAAACACCGGTTTATATTCTGTCATCGCTAAGTTACATACTCATGTGTTTCCAATTCTAAGACATCGGACCATTTTATTAAGATAATCACTGGCCCATTTATGTGCAAATGGATATAAGCACATAGAAAGTACAGTAGCAGAAATAAGTACATTATATATATATATATATATATATATATATATATATATATATATATATATATATATATATATATATATATATATACGGTTATAATTGCCGGTTATGTGCATCATGGCATTAGTAATCAGTAAATGATGTTTTTAGTCAGTAGTAAAGTTTCTGTTTGTTTGTTTGTTTTTGTTTTTTAGTAAAGAGTAACTAAGTAAAGATTAGATATAAAATATTAGATTCTCTAGATATAAAATATCTAAATACCTGCTTTGAAGGTTTTAATTTGACCTTTTTTATATTAATTTATATTTATTTGTAGCATAAATAAATTTGCATTGATGCATTTATATATATATATATATATATATATATATCTATATATATATATATATATATATATATATATATATATACATACAGTATGAAAGTATGTGTGTATACATAATGGATGGATGGATGGATGGATGGATGGATGGATGGATGGATGGATGGATGGATGGATGGATAGATAGATAGATAGATAGATAGATAGATAGATAGATAGATAGATAGATAGATAGATAGATAGATAAACAATAAACATAATTAATGAAATGATATTATAACGGGGGCATCACAGATCACAACCCAGGGTTTGTAATGCCAAATCCCGTTCCATAAAATCATAAAAGCCATATTATTAAAAGGTAGGAAAGAGTGAGAATTGCCACATTAAATACTTATAATACTCAATAATCCACAGTGACAGATAATGTAATCAAAATACATATTACACATCAAGACAGAAGACCATAACTTCAAGATGCTATTACCGGGCCCATGTGCAAGGCCCTTAACATTCAAATACTCACTTGTATAAATGAGATCAATTTCATGCTTGAAATAAAAAAAATAGATATATGTAAAGTAAAACTTCAAGGAATAATGTCCTTTCAACCCTAATTTGTTGGGCTGTTTATACAACCTACACCAGTCCAGTACTGTATCTACCTGTCATTGTGAACTCGATAGAAAAAAAGGGAAATATTGAAACATCAGCAAATAACCCCCCCTCCCCCCCCCCATCCCTCATCCCGAAAGGTGGTAATAGCTTTCGATGGTCAAAATACGCGTGTTCTTGTTGGTGACACGGATCTTCCATTACTACCTGAGCAGCTGCCAGATTCACCAATACAGGAGGAAATGAAAGGAGTTATTTCCTGAGTAGAAGCACAAATTCTCTTGTGTGTTTGGCAACGCTGTTCATGACTCCACAGACACATAACGAATTCAGCCTTGCTAACATCTATTAAATCCTACAACAACAACAACGCGCTGAGAAAATGGTAAAAATGCTTATTGACTAAGCATTTGTTAGTCATGGCAAATGCGTCTCGTAAACTCTCACATGCAAGTCGGCTGCCGAGAAAAACGCTACTGCTTTCAACTGTAGTGGATTTCCGTTATGTATTTGATTTTATTTTTTATATATTTTTTTATATTCAATATATTCCCACGCTGTGATCTTACACATACTCAAACTGGAGTTTATAGTTCCGTTCATTCCTCTCCGTTTTCTGCATATTCACTTTCCATATTCTCAAACCCTGGTTTGTTTATCCCTCGCTTCCCTCCACTATAATATACACTATTTTGGGTTTACCTGGCTTTCCCCTAATTCAACACTTTGGGGGTGGTTTTGAGTCTCCTTCCCCCCACAAATCCTTTAGTCATTTATGAACAGAAAAAAACAGAAACAGTCATCATTAATCAAGTTCACGGAATGGTTAAAGGTGACTGCTATAGAAGATCACGAAGCGATGTCAGGTTGGCTCTGTCAGGAGCACAGGGGATTGGAGGGCTTGCTTGGGGCGAGGCCATGTTTGTGAAATGTGAAAGGTACTGTAGGGAGGCCAGGATAGGATTTCCCTAGTTCAGGTAAGCTGATATTGAAGCCGGTGAAAAGGAGGCACAGAATCTAATTTGAATAATAAAGCTCATCCCCAACTTACAATGCAGATGTGTTCTGATGAAAATATCGGAAGTCAATACATGATCTCCTCCACAGAATGGTAATCTTTATGGGGTTAATTTGTTACTATTTAAGAATTAATTACACTACAGAATTTACAATACCGTACTGTGTAAACTATAACAAGGGTGGGCAATTCTATTTTCCAAAGGGCCACATGAGAAACCTGAAGTGTGTTCAAGGGCTGAACCAACAATAACCTGAGATGAGGGAAGTGGTACGGAGTGGTAGATAAGGGATGGTGGTAGCCCAGTGGTTAAGGTGTTGGCCTCTGGACCAGAAGATCACATGTTCAAACCCCACCACCACCACCAAACTGCCACAAGTGGGCCCTTGAGCAAAGCCCTTAACCCTCAATTGCTCAATTATAAGTCACCCTGGATAAGGGCGTCTGCCAAATGCTGTAAATGAGGTTTAACTATATTCTATATAAATTTTTTCCATCTGTAAAGAGTGGTAAATTATATCATTTTCATTATGCTTTCAAAAGAATATGGAGTAGGAGTGGTCAACACGAATACTGTGTATACTGTGTACTGTGGAGGGGATGGGTATCTGAGGTATCGGGGTTCAAGCTCTACATGCACTTCGATATATTTTTCCGTCATTGCTCTTACTCCGGCCACTGTGTTGTGCGGTTATACGACCCCCCCCCCCCCCCATCGCCCAGTCCTTGGCATGCCGGTTTAAAAGCACCAAGGGGCCGGATGTGGCCCGGAGGCCGTAAATTGCCCACCCCTAAACTATAGACGTGGTGAAAACTGATTATCTCGACATCATGGCACCTGTTAGGATTCAAGTGAAACATTTTGTCCACAAAGTTGATGTGTTAAGAGCCAGAAAAATGTGTAAGTGTAAGGAGTTGTATTGACGTATTGTAATGGCTGGGTCGTCTCCAAAACGGCTGGGTGTTCCCAGGTTAAAAGTTTTCCAAAGAAGGAACAGTGGTGAACCGGTGACAGGGTCATAGGTAGCCATGGTTTATTGATGCAGGTGGGGACTGAAGGGTAGTATGTGTGGTCTGATCGAAGGTCAAACTGCTGAAGAAGATCATGCTGTTAATACTCAAACGGTTCAGGGCATTTTTGGAAGCGAAAGGAGACCCAATACACACCCAAGGTGGTCAAACGGGAGGTCAAATATAAATATATGAACCACAGTGACTTGGGGACCTTCATGACTTGGGAACTTGAGGAGGCTTGTTAGTAACGAGAGTTTATTAACAAGCTATATTTCCATACAGAACAAAGGAAGGGAGAGGTGATTCTCCAAAAAGACCTAGTTCTAACCTGTGATTGGCCGTTGATCAGTACAAATAGAACACCCCATCCAAATTCATTTGTACATGACTTCTTGCCACCACGTGGAACCATGACGAGAAAGACATGTGGCTTTTATTTCTGCTAGAACTACTTCGATTTGCAATAGGAAACGCATGTAAATATTACATATACTAAAGACAACATTATGGAGGTGCCCGTGGGATTTAGCGAAAGCCTTGCAGGTAAAGACATGCTGATTTAATTTGTAATAAAATTAGATTAGACTATTATGTATATTATTCCAGAGGCTGGAAGAAGTACCGAGATGCTGTATTAATATAGCTGTAGGTAACTCAATTAAAATACATGTACTTATGTATCTTTGGTCTGTTGATGAGAACTTCTGTGAGAGAGCAAAGTGGATGGAGAACACCGGTGGTCTCAGGAGTATCATGTGTAGCTTAACAGAGAGTAAATATATGCCTTAATATACTTGTGAGTACTCGCACATTAATCTCCCGTTTTCAATGTACCATAAATGAATACCTTTCCTGTTTCTAATACTCTTAACTGTATTATAATTAATTATAACTATAATGATCTAAGTATAACTAACTGTAACAGATGCTATAATTATAGACATTTCTCGCAAAATCGCTCCCTTTTAAATAAAATTGTTGATTCATTTATTTTACTTTCTTTTTCTTGTTCATGAATTAATTTCTTGTTCATTTCAATGTTACTTTTTTACTGGTTGTTTTAAGTGTAAAATATGGGACGTGGCTCCTTTAAGAATTCTGTTCCGGTTGCTTTTCCATATAAACCGCTGATAGGTTTAGGTTATATGGAAGCACGTTGTATTCACAAAAGGAAAATGTGCGTTGTGGATTTGGGAATGCGAAGCGCTTGCGTAATGTTCTGTACGGTAATATACGCTAAAATAGTGAGGAGCTCATACATGTACATTTGCAGCTTTTGGCAGAGGCCCTTATCCAGAGCGACTTACAACTAAGCAATTGAGGGTTAAGGGCCTTGCTCAAGGGCCCACTAGTGGAAGCTTGATGGTGATGGGGTTTGAAGCCGTGATCTTCTGGTCCAGAGTCCAACACCTTAACCAATGGGCTACCACCGCCCTGTTGTGAATGCACAGCTAGTAGGTGTAATTGGGGGGATAATTTATATCCTGCCTTAATGCCCATAGACGCCTGAGATAGACACAGACTACCCGTGACCCGAGGGAAGATCGGATAAAGCGATAGAAGATGAATGAATGAATGAATATATATCTATATACATTTGTTCACTTAAATTGCAGCTGTTGAACACAGCCTGATCGTTGCAACTGGCAACACTCCTTTCTTTGTATCATTCCGACAGATGAACCTGGAATAATTCCGTAGTCGTGCATAAAGTAGTACTGAAGCCTGAAGGTTGTGATGGTACGCTGCACAATTGTGAAGGATTCAGGAAAAGATGCCCTTGTTTTTCCACTGTAGTTTAAAAGAAATGTTGGCGAAAAAAGAAAAAAAATGTCTCTGCATTGGGGCTTTCCATATTTGAAGATTTCTGCCCTTTATTTCTAGCCTATTTCTAACAAATATCTGCCAAGGACAAAAGGCATTATCAAAGAGAGACCTCTCACCCCAAACACTTCTCCTATTGGGCAGACACCTCACCTCTCTGTACATTTGGACCATATACCCTTATTTATCACTTACCCTATTTATTGTAAAAATAAAAATAGAAAAGTCCACTTGTGCACTTCTGGTTAGATGATAACTGCATTTTATTGGCTCTGTAGAACAATTGGATCTAATCTAATTTAATCTATTCTAATCTTTAATCCCTACTACATGACCCTGGATTTCCTGGATTAAGAGGGAAGTAATGGACTGTCCCTTCTTATGCTATGAAAGGTGTATTGTCCTGGTCAATATCAATGCATAATGTGATCTGAACAAACAACTTTTTTTTCCCGATATGTTCTAAAGTGTAAAGAATGAATGAAAAAAAAGAAGAAGAAAAAAGACAACACAACGGATCTGAGAGGTTTCATTTCATAACATACAACTATCTTTACATTGCATTAACCATCAGCAAAGCAACCTCTTTAACATGCCAAAATAAAAGTAAAAAAAAAAAAGAAAAAGCAAAGAAATGTTTCAAAAAGAGATAACAAACACATTAATAAATCCAATGATGCCACAAAGTACAATATTTCATAATTATTCATTCATTCACCGCTATATTTATTCATTCACCACTTCTACCGCTATATCCGATCTTCCCTCGGGTCTGTGCTTATCTCAGGCGTCTATGGGCATTAAGACAGGATACACCCGGGATGGAATGCCATTCCATCGCAGGGCACACACATTCACACACACATTCATACACACATTCATACACTAGGGACAATTTTCTAACGTGCCAATCAACCTACCGTGCATGTTTTTGGACCGGGAGGAAACCGGAGAACCCAGAGAAAAAACCCCTGAGGCACGGGGAGAACATGCAAACTCCACACACACATGGCCAAACCCCCACCTTGGAGGTGTGAGGCGAACATGCCCCTATTTAATAATTAATTGAAATGTTCAAATATTCAAATGAAAATAATTAATAATTAATAAAAATACTTCAAATAAATAAAGCGCAGTAGAAAAACACAAATTAACCTGTAATGATAAGGAACAAACTTATGTGTATAACCTTTTTATGTCTATCAATCTGCTTTGAGACAATCGATTAAAGCGCTATACAAATTGATTTGTATAAAGTTAAATGATTCATTTCAAAAATGTCATAAATTCAAACGATTATTTAATTGCACACCGCGATAACAATCTGGATGAATGAGCTACAATTTTACTCCTATACGAACAAGCATCTGTGTTTATTTGTGTGTATGACATTCGACACTCCCTTCCTTCAACATTTTACAAACAGGGGCATGGTACGAATAAAACCTGAACACCAGTGATTCATGTTTTCCACACCGGCCACTCTGCGGCGGATCTCCAATCCTGCTCAAAGTGAATGGGACTTGCCTCATCGAAAGAACACAGCCGCTTCTTACAAGCAGTTTAACGTCTTCATTCCAACCACTCGGTTCCTCACTAGCACAGCCCGCAGGTCGCCACAAGACCCAGCGTCTCCTGGGGGGGATTTTGCAAGCAGCAACCAACTTGCAAATGTCTGGCCCCTTGACTTTTTTTACTGTGTGGTGCAATAATTCAAACCATTCCTTAGCAACTAGGCTACACTTAATAGCGGTACGGTAACATTCAAATGTACATTTACTGCCCCTCATTTTGCACATCTACGACGACAGCCACATGTTGTGCAATTAATGTCCCTAAAAACATGAAATATCAGTTTATAGACCCGGTTTATTTAGGACATTGTGCTCTTGTCTAACATGAAGCGGCTGATTTGTGTGTGTGTGTATATATATATATATATATATATCTATATATATATATATATATATATATATATATATATATATATATATATATATATATATAGGGGCACGGAGGGAGGTTTAGTGGTTAGCACGTTCGCCTTATACACCAAAGGGTCCGGGTTCGAGTTCTCTCTCGGCCATGTGTGTGTGGAGTTTGCATGTTCTTCCCGTGCCTCAGGGGTTTTTCTCCGGGTTCTCGGGTTTCCCCCGGTCCAAAAACATGGCACCTTGGAAAAATTGTCCCTAGTGTATGAATGTGTGTGTGAATTGTGTGTGTGTGTGTGTGTGTGCCCTGCGATGGGTTGGGCATTCCATCCAGGGTGTATCCTGTCTTAATGCCCATAGAAGCTCCTGAGATAGACCTATATATAGATATAGATATGTGTGTGTGTGTGTGTGTATATATATATATATATATATATATATAATATATATATATATATAGACTCCCATAGACTCCTGAGATAGACACAGGCTCCCCGTGACCCGAGGGAAGATCGGATTATAGCGGTAGAAGATGAATGAATATATATATGCGCGCGCGCGCGTGGTGTGTGTGTGTATATATATATATATATATATATATATATATATATATATATATATATATAAATTGCTGATGTTGAGGGTAATCTGTGAATGTTTATTTTGCTCCAGTATGTATTATCTAGACTGTTTTTCATAAAGTGTGGACATGGGAGTATTTATGGGGTAAGGCACATATTTATATGACCACCAATTTAGCCATTTTTATATTCTTTGGTTTGGCTGCAGGTCTTCATCTCCTTTCATACTGAAGCCCAATGTTGTAGCCAGCTGTTCCTGACTCACAAAAAAACGTTTGAACAGTGTCGTGTCCAGCGTCGGACGCTCGATCAGACGTCGGTGGTTCATCTGGTTTCATTAGTGAACTTGAAAAGGAACTGGAAATGGCTTGCACAACTCTTACATCTCTCGCTTTCTGTCTGTCTAGGCCAAAAATACATGCGGCTCTAGGTGTAGACAATGGATTCAAAAACCGTCCGAAAGGTTTAAAATAACTGGAATGGTAAATAAATGGAGGCTGAGTTACTGTGAAATTGGTCAGGGTGCACATGTGAAGCTGGCATCTTCATATCTTTCATCTGCCAAAGAGGAACATTACAGGAGACCATGTTTTGACTGAGGGCACCCAGAGTCTAAATTCTGCTGTGCACTTGAATGGCCCGTGTAGATTGCCTGGTTAAGGGATTATTTTTTCCAAAGATATTAATAGAATGACAGTTTTGTTTTGTTTTTTTTTTCTTCTCCATTGTCTCCAGTAAAAAGCACAAAAATATCGAAATGTACTTTATGTACTTGATAGGGTCCAGTTCTCTTCAAATAGCAAAATAGGTTAAAAAAAAAAATATGGTCGTAGAATATATTTCAAACATCTGGGGACAAAGAAAAAAAGCCATTTGTTACGGTACTTAAGTAGCTTCTTTTTGTGTATCTGTAATTTACTGATTAATAATTTGCTATAAATATAATCCAGTCGACTCCAAAGTCAGAGTTCACAACCTTTGTTGGTGTTTTTTTCTTAGGACTTTACAAATAATTGTTTGTGGAAATATATATCATCAATATATCATTTTTTTTATCATAAGTCATTAATTTCACTCATTATTTTTGGAATACCTGGACATTTTGCTGTATTTTTATTACCGTAAATTCTGGACTATAAAGCGCACCGGGATATAAGCCGCATCTGCTCTATTTAAAAAAAACCCCCAAAAATTCATAAATAAGCCGCACCTGCATACAAGCCGCATCCGCTTTTGAATTGTAAATGTACATGTATGTACCTAAATAGATCCTTTCCTAACCTGTATTTTAACACGGTGTAACGGTGGACGCTGCACAGAGACGCGGAGATCCGGAATTCATACAAAACAGGATTTATTCGAATAAAGAACTCAGGAGACGCCGCTCATACGGAGCGGCCAGACAGGCTAGGGAGCCTTGCGCTCTGCGCGCCGTGGTACCGGGAGTACCGGAGACTTGGAAGTCCGTGAATCGGGAACAGACAAAGGTTAGGCATAAACATATATCGAGCGTCCGTGTCCGCGACACTAGGTATGTGCTACGAGCCCGGACGGGGATTATAGGGTGAACCGGGCTTATATCGGGAGAGGGAAAATCAAGAACAACTTTGGCTGATTTGTGCGTGTGCGTGTGGTGTGTGTGTGTGTGTGTGTGTGTGTGTGTGTGTGTGCGTGTGTGTGCGTGTGTGTGCGTGTGTGTGTCTGTGTGCGTGCGTGTGTGCGCGTGTGCGTGTGTGTGGTGTGTGTGTGTGTGTGTGTGTGTGTGTGTGTGTGTGTGTGTGTGTGTGTGTGTGTGTGTGTGTGGTGAAAAGAGCAGGGGAGGAGAGAGAGCACTGAGCAGAAACTTTACTGATTAAAACGGGACAGAACCAAGAGAAAATAAGCGCTATTTACAGTATTTATCTTCATTTCTCCTGTGTGTGAAATCACGTCACCTTAACCTTGTAAAGATAGAGTTTGTCCTCCTTCTATCCGCTTCTACCCACTTATATCTGCTAAAGAGGAACTAGCGCATTCTTCTTCTTTGCATTTATTTTGTGTTAGTTTTGATTCTAATTCCGGTTAGAGCCCCTAGCGGTCGGGAAAAAATCTGCAGAATAGCCACACCTTATTATTAGCCGCATGGTTCAAAACCTAGGAAAAAAGTAGCGGCTTATAGTCCGAAATTTACGGTAAATGAAATTATAACAGTAGATTTTATATAATGATTATTTGCACTACTCATACAAAAGCGGTGGCTTAGTGGTTAGCACGTTCACCTCACACCGCCAGGGTCCGGGTTTGATTCCCGTCTCGGCCATGTGTGTGTGTTTCATGTTCTCCCCGTGCCTCAGGGGGTTTTTCTCCGGGTTCTCCAGTCCCCCCCCCCCTCCGGTCGAAAAACATGCACCTTGTCCCTAGAGTGTGTGTGTGTGTGTGTGTGTGAATGTGAGTGTGTGTGTGATGGGTTGACATTCCATACAGGGTGTATCCTGCTTTAATGCCCTAAGATACTTGATATAGGCTCAGGCTCCCCGTGCCCCGAGGGAAGATTGGATAAAGCGGTAGAAGATGAATGAACCAGTATTGTCCCCTATTGATTCGAATCGGGTTCATATATACATATATATGCTTAACCAGTGATTTGTCCAAGGTATATGGAAATACGGTATATCCTATATACCGTATATATACGGTAAATCCTATATTTTATTTTATGTCGGTAATATATTGTTCTGTAATACGTTAAATTATTAGCACTACGATTGAGAAAAATATATTTGCGGCAAGGCCAAAGAAAACCTGCAAAGGTTCGTGTAATTATTCCGCAAATGAATAAGAGCAGTGTAGGCGTTTGCACGGAGTTCAGACAGAGCCTTTTGGAGAAAAGGGTGGCTAGCCGCCTTGGCATGGATCAGCATGACGTGACATGTCAAATAAATGTCTACCTAGAACTCCGTCCACCTTACAAAAATGAACTTTTTCAATTAAGTATTTCTCTCTTTCTCTCTCTCTCTCTCGCTCTCTCTCTCTCTCTCTCTTTCTTTCTTTCCCTTTCTCTTGCACACCCAGCTAAGGAAAGCTTAGTGCTGTACACCATCTTGTGCTTTTTGGCTATTAAAAGGGTACAAGTGTTATACCCTGTAAGTGTGTGGGCCCTTAAAAGCAAGTTCAGGGAGCCAGACAGCTATGAAATCATTCCGGACTGACAGGGAACACTGACTGGAAACAAATAAGAAACAGTAGGATCCATAAGAAGAACAGAGCGGGGTCTGGAACGCAACCAAAATATATAATTAAGTTAATGATGTCATATTTGTCTTGGCTAAACCTACATAAGGCTGGAAGAAAATGTCCTCTTTTTTTTTGTGTGTGTACTTAAAGTCCATCCTGAAAGTCCATTTCCACAGACTTTCGCCAGGTACTTTCAAATCTCATCGATCTTCTGTTCTAATTATCCATGTCAACACTTCTTTTCTAAAGTCCCTTAAATAATGTGGTTTTATCGTGCGGTTCGGGAGTTATCATCGTCCCTAAGGGTTGGCAGGTTCGCCGTGGACTCGATCAGGACTCGAGCGCTAAAGCCACATCTGCGCAACTGTGCGGTATTTAAAAAAAAAAAAAAAAAAAAACACTTTTAGAATCACCCGCTAAAGAAAACAACATTAGGAATTTCATTAGAGTGGCATAGGGTGTACGAGTGTGCACATGGGAGGATGTGGACACATGGCCAGCTAAGCACTCCTCATTGTTAGACCCTTAGGGTACATTGCGATGGGCACGGTAGTGACTGTGGTCGAGTGTGTGTGGCCAGTGGAAAGTTTGGTTAACCAGGGGTGGTGTTGGATGATGTTTGCATCACTCAGAGAACCACAGAGGGGCCGGCGCTGCCCGAGCCGTGGGCGAATTAATAGCTTTCTTTGTATTTCTTAATGTAGCTTGTTACGAATACGTTCAGAAGACATGAATCTCCTTTCGGGGCCACTATAGACTAACCGTGGCTGATTGAAAGCGAAATAGTTGGTGGAATTAAACGCGGCAATCCTTTGCGAAAGATCGAAAGCTGGAAAATCCAATTAGGAACGTCGTCAGTAAGAGCAGCCCTTTTCATATGCACTATTTATTCCCACGTGTTTTCTTCATGTTGATAAATTAGTGTTTCACTACAAGTCAGTGGAATTTGACCCTATGGATATTTTGTCATTACAGTGGAACCTTGGCTTATTAGAACGGTGGATGATTCTTCCGTATGGCTGTCCACAAACAACCCTCATTCATCCTTCCATCTTCTTCCACTTTATCTGATCTTCCCACGGGTCACGGGGAGCCTGTGCCTATGTCAGGTGTCTTCGTTCATCAAGGCAGGATACATCCTGTATGGAATGCCAACCCATCGCAGGGCACACACACACACAATCACACACACATTCATACACTAGGGACAATTTTCCAAGGTGCCAATCAACCTACCGTGCATGTTTTTGGACCGAGGGGGGAAACCGGAGAACCCGGAGAAAAACCCCCTGAGGCACGGGGAGAACATGCAAACTCCACACACACATGGCCGAGACGGGAATCGAACCCAGACCCTGGCGGTGTAAGGCGAACGTGCTAAACGCCAAACCACCGTGCCCTGCATTAATAAATGAATACAATTAAATTAAAACGGATCCCGATTTAACACGTAATTAATTTAATACTGTGTATTCCAGGCGCTTTATCAAGGCTGAACCCAGCGTTGGGCGCTCAATTCCCGCCTACCCCATGTTACATGCCAGTGTGTTCTGCCCAAGCTATGCGAAGATTTGATTTCTAAAACAGTATTGAATATTTTTTTTTTGTTCTGAAATCTGGCTTTGTTGCATTAATATAACCTTTCAGTATCGTGATATAAGCCTACTGTGAATGGGACTGGGCCTTTCACGTCGTTGATGTACTGTTCATGTACTGTTTCAGATTAATGGAGATTTTATTTAACTAATGAATCTGTCATGAAGGTGGCCATTTCATTAAGACCACAAACAACGAGTCGGACCAATGCAAGACTGTTTAAAACATTACTTACCGCAGATGTCCCGAAACTGTACCGACAGCAGCTTTGGAAGAAACTGTTATTGTTGGTAGAACTTGAACACCATTAAAATCCCAAAAAACAAGAAATACCTTGCTTTTAGAAGGACATCTTTTCCCCGCCGCGTAATAAATACTGCCCCATTGAGCGGGCGAATAGTGATAGTCAGAAAGCCCAGTTATTCTTCTGAGTATTATGATATACTGCTTTGGTTGTTCTCCCGACCCAACACAGGCCCCCAAAAACCTCAACCCCAAAACCCACACCGAGCGATCAGCCAGCCGCAGCGAAGGCCAACTGCCTCATTCATGAGCAATTAAAAATCACTTCACTAGTCAATGAACTGCAGTCTCACCACAGCCTCCACAGAACTACAGTCAAAATAAATGTTACACTCTGGACTTGTGCTGCAAACCGTCCCTGTAAAAGCACAATTTAACGGCATGAGAAAATTGGTCCATATTAGGATGGCGTCTAGACTGACACGTTGAGCAATAAAGCCAGGCCCTTATTTTTGACCACTATCTTAACACCTCATTTGCTGAGATCTCGAGTCTGCTATTTACGATGACATCCAAGAGCATTCGCTTGAAAAGGCAACGCCAAGAAAAACAAGGGAGTAACTGATATTTTAACGACAACAACACAAAAAAAAAAAGAACAACCAGACGTTTATTAAAGGCATTTGTACAGGCTGGATTGTATAAGGAAGTCCATTGTTGTATTTAAATATGTACAGGAAAGTATATTTTTTATTACACTAGTGTAGAGCAAGAAAATATAGCGAGGTGGTAGTTCCGTGGGCTTTGGCATGCAGTAAATGTCATGTCTTCATATCATCCTGAATCATAACGATCCCAAAATCAACTTTTAATCACCTGACCCTTTGGGATTCATTGTTCAGGTGATTTGGGCGTAAAATCAACGGCATTAAAGGTGTGGCCAGCCAAAAGGCACTGGTAGATTGGAGTGATCCAGGATTGGAGTTCCACTCAGACTGGAGTGATCCAGTCACAAGCATTAGCATTAGCATTACTTTTTTTTTATGTGCATTTTCTATCATCTGGTAACTCTGTGGTTATGGCTCTTGGTTACTGATAAGAAAGCCTTGTCTCCTGTCCCCAATGTTCCAATGTACACGTAACGTACATGTGACAATGAAAGAAAACCCATTTATGCCCCATTTTAAGGTGCTTACCCAACACACAAAAGTTCACAAAGCATAGACTTGAGTTAAAGTAGCGATACACTTTTATACAGTAAAAGTAAAAGCGCAAACATATTTACCTTCAAATGTACTCTTGTATCCAAACTACTATGATTTATTGTGGCTCAAATGTTCCTATTATCCATTTTGGTCACGTGACTCCTTGCTTAATCAACTCCTGTGAAAAGACCCTACACACCGATCTATTAATAGAGCGATATTAATGACTGATTACAATTATCATGAACCCAAAAGCTTCTTTTCATAAAGAAAATCGTGCAAAAAAAAAAAAGCCCACAGATGTTGTTGTTGTGTCCGGATTTTCTTCCATCATTTATTTCTCTCAGTCGGTTTGTGATGGATAGATACCACCAAGCACAAATCAAAACAGGTTCTAAAACAGAACAAGCGTTTTTTGAACCTGATTGGTCGATTTTTATCCACTCATTAACAAAAAAATTAATAAATAAATAAATCAATGGATAATTGCGACTTGACTTTGAAATGTAGTGAAGTGAAAGTCTTCCTAAATGGAAATACTTCAGTAAAATACAGACATGCAGGAACGGATTCCATTGACCAACACAGCAGTGGTTGCTTACTCTTTATAACGTTTGACAATACAGGAAAGCCATCCATCCATCCATCCATCCAAGCAGAGATGCCCAGACTTCCCTCTCTCCAGCCACTTCCTCTAGCTCCCCCGGGGGGACACTGTTCCCAGGACAGTCGAGAGACATAGTCCCTCCAACGTGTTCTGGGTCTTCCCCGAGGCCTCTTCCCGGTGGGACAAAACACCTCCCCTGGAAGGCGCCCAGGAGTCATCCGAAAAAGATGCCCAAGCCACGCCAGCTGGCCCCTCCCTCTCGATGTGGAGGAGCAGCGGATCTACTCTGAGCTCCTCCCGAGTGACTGAACTTCTCACCCTATCTCTGAGGGAGCGCCCAGCCACACTGCGAAGGAAGCTCATTTCAGCCGCCTGTATCCCTTACTCTTTCTGTCATGACCCAAAGCTCATGGCCATAGGTGAGAGTAGGAACGTCGATCGACCGGTACATTGACCGCATTACTCCAGAAGCTGCACCGATCCACCTGTCAATCTGAGACAATACAGGAAAGCCTTAAATCAATACACATAACATTCATGTGTATGGAGAGGAGGTGGATAATTAACACGGATGCCCTTTAATTGACACACGCATGGCTTCTACAGTATCAGATAGAGGAGAAAGAAGCAAAACCTGCTGGAAGGATTACATCTTGCATACATCTGGTTTCTCCCGGAGGAGAAATACGGACGGGTTTTTAATGTAATGGTTAAAAACAATTATTACACAGGTTCACACGTTTATGATTATGGATTAGTGAAGGAAAAACGGTTTACTATGAGCTTACTGACATCATGAGCAGCTGCTGCTTGGACAAATGATGTGATATCGCCTTCCAAAACACACACACACACACACACACTCGTGCGCACCTGCACAGAACGGCCAGTGTTATATGCAAGCGCTATATTTTCTGCGGCATGTCACGACACAAAATGTGACATTTATACAAAGCCATAGTATGTAAGTGCACCTGCACTTTGGCACACAGTGTGTTAATGGTGTGCAAAGGTTAATGGGCAAATCTTAACTTGATTCATTCGAAAGTTCAGCTAGATTATGAACTCAGTGGTTAAAGAGGTCAAACTAAAGTCTAGGGCCAAATATGTCCTGTGGTAATATAAGTTTAACGTTACTCTAATGTTTCTTAAAAGGTATGTGTGTGTGTGTGTGTGTGTGTCGTTTTGCATTATGATGTCAGAGCAGGTGTGAATGTGCCACTAAGCCTATTTCCTCCATTAGGGCGACTACAGCCGGACACGCTCCATTTATACTGCTGCCATCCATCATACACTATACAATCTCAGAGAAGTGGGAACAACAAAAAAAAAAAAAGACGACGAGAGAAAGTGCAGAGAGAAAGAGTGAGAGAGGCCGGCTTGGTGGTTGTAAGCGATGAATTAAAGAGTGAAGTAAGCAGTTAGAGAGAGCGCGAGAGAGCGAAAAAAAGACCACAGCGGACTTTCCGAACCTTGTAGGGCATCTCTGTCTCCTTCAGTAATAAGTAAACAACTCGGCTGTAATTGCTGGTCTACCACTCAGACCTCACGCATGTAAACACACACCCACATACAAACATTTACATAAGCAAATACACAGGTGCACATGTATTTGACAGTACAGTCCACACACACACACACACACACACACACACATATACACACACATACACACACGAGTAACCTACCGGTGCTCAGCGACAGTGCTGAGCGAGTGCATTTGGGAAACAGTTTGTCGAGGAGAAAACAATCTAAAGTATAGAATAGAAGAGTCTTTATTTTTCACGTATACATTACAGCACAGTGAAATTCTTTCTTCGCATATCCCAGATTCCCAGATTGTTTGGAAGCTGGGGGTCAGAGCGCAGGGTCAGCCATGATACGGCGCCCATGGAGGGAGCACAGAGGGTTAAGGGCCTTGCCCAAGGACCCAAGGGTGGCCGCTTGGTGATACAAGGGCCACGACCTTCCGATCCTTAAACCACCGAGCTACCCCCCTCCCCATATATATATATATATATATATATATATATATATATATATATATATATATATATATATATATATATATATATGGGAGGGGGTAGCTCGGTGGTGGTTATATATATATATATATATATTTCATATATATATATATATATATATATATATATATACATTATATATATATATATATATATATATATATATATACATATATAGTATACACATATATATATATAATATATATATATATATATATATATATATATATTATATATATATATATATATATATAATGGGGATGGGGGTAGTAGCTCGGTGGTTTAAGGATCGGAAGGTCGTCCGTATGTATATATAATATATATATATATATATATATATATATATATATATATATATATATATATATAAGGAGCTGGGCAATATGTACTATAACTAATAAACTAATAATAATTATGTAATACTAAATAGTAATAAATGTTTTTTTAAGGATTCAAATATGTGAATTACAATGCTATCTATCTATTTAAAGATCACTAGATCACTGCACCACACACAGACCACTCTATACTGCTATAGACCTTTGAATACAGTAATTACTCTACAGCTCGCTACACTGCATACTAAACCCACGGCTCGGCGTATAATAATATTTATAATGCTATAACAAGTAATATAATAAAACTCTATAAAACCCCATTTTTTCTCCATAAAAAAATATTGACTAGACTGATTCAATCAGCAGATAACTATTTCCTGACTGCCAGTGTCTATTCTTTTTTTTTTTTTTTTAAACTCTCCACTATTCGGTAGTACCACCTCTTTAACACACACACACACCACACACACACACACACACACACACACACACACACACACACACACACACACACACACATATATATACATGTTTACAGAAGAACCAACCGCAACCCTGGGTGAAACTTGCAAGCGTGGGCTTTTAAAAGCTGCTGGTCAGTCAAATCTAATAGCGTTGTTTTCACTAACATTTGCCTTTCCACTTCAGGCCAGAGCCGGCGGGGGAAAAAAAAAAAAAAAAAAAAAAAAAACAAAAAAAAAAACAAGTTCAACATGAGAGAGAAGAGTGAGAGGAAATAGGCTAACTGTATCCAATCAAATACTTCAGGCCAATCCAATTATGTAGTTTCGAGGAGTGGAGTGCAGCCGCACAGCAAGAGTCTGCGCTGGACAAAATAAACCAGCGCGCACGGTCTGTGGTTTGAGCATGCGCTTACAAGGTGAGGCACTGCTCCAAGGGTGAGGGTTGTGTCGAGTGGAATCACATGCAAAATGCTGTATCAATAAACACCAGGGATGGAAAGATTCCTCGATCCACATCGGCTTTCATCGATTCGAAAGTTACGATGCAAGTTCATATCACGACGCGTCGTTTGCTAACATATATTTCATTATATTTATATATAATTAGGAGTAAAACTACTTTTAGTGTTTAGAATGGGAAGAATTGTTTAATGTTTCTCGAGTGTGACGTCTCAGCACCATCGCCGCTACGCGAATATGACGCATTATAACGCCATTTTCTGGAGACACAACAGGAAAAAGAATATCTTATATTTCTTTTCTTTTGTTTGTGTTTTTTTTCCCACTACAAAGTCCTGTTTGTTCGAAGTCAGAAGGTAATAGATTACAGATGAGAAATGACCCTTTCCAAAAATTCATTGACTGAATAACAGTAACTGATTATATTGGATAACTTTCATTTGTCCACTAGGTGGCACTTGAAGTTAACATTCGAAGGAAAAAAAAAAGTTTCAAAGCCCTGGAAAAAAAAATCGGTTCTATTTTTCGACAGCAGATTGTCGTCGCTCAAATCGAAAACGCGTCATGCCGCCGTCTAAAGCACTGTTTTTTACATGAAAATTGTTCAGATGGAACCCTATTTGTAATCTTTAACATTTTCATTTAATTGCACTTTTTTTTTTCTCGGTAACTGTAACGAATCACGTTTATTTCGTAACTGAATCACGTAACACCGTTACCCTGATCGAATCACACTGCGTCCTAACAGAGGCGAATCGTATCGCAATAAGTAGCTGCATGATCTCTATCTTTAATGTATATAATGGCGATACATCAAGATGACTTCAGTACTGGAGATATAATCCCTACCAAACACTAAAACATATCATTCGAAAAGCAGGCGAACGAACTATATCATACACACCAAGGTAATTTATGCCTTTCAATAGATTCATTTATTTCCTAGCCATGTGTAAAGCGGTGAACTTTGACCTCAATAGCACTTTTTCAGAGCCCCGTGTAATGGAGCGCAGAAGCGGAGAAGCGAACAAACCCGGAGCGCACGAACTGCCAACGGTTCGTCAAGGGCAGAGATGGAAATCGGTTTGGGCAGATTTCCCAGTGTGAGATATCAATTTAGTGTGTGAGCTCAGCACTCCGAGCGCTCAGAGAAGCAAGAGTCCTTGGATTAAGGATTGAACTCCTGCTAACAGGCATTTAAATAAAAACACGCACACACACACACACAGACAAACCCCCCCCCCCCCCCCCCCCACTAATTAAGTTTGCAGGGCGTGAAACTGGGTTCCTGTAAAAATATGCAGATGCTGGCGACTCGCCCCCGAGTTGTCTCCGGAAATCATTTCAAGTATTTTTCTTTTAATGAATTAACAGCAAAATAGCTGTTTTCATTTGTCTTGACATCTGGACTTGACGCAAAGTCTAAGCTATAGCATTTGTAGTTATGCAAAAAAAATAATAAAAATAAGTATTAGAGTGGAGGAGAAGGGGGGGGGGGGTTCGAGGGTGAGAAAGGAACTCCTGTAATGACCTCTTGATGAAATCCCTGGCAGGGTGGTTTGGGTAAACAGTTGTGTCTGGAGTGTGTGAGGCAGAGCTCACATTGCCTGCACTCATTTAGCTAATTGCAGCAGCACCATATTTGCCAACAGGGCAAACAGAGCTCGCCTGTACTGGGTCACAGAAGATGTTTAGGCTAAAAACTCTTTTAGTCGCACACACACACACACACACACACACACACTCACTCACTCACGCGTGCATTAATGTATCATTTGTTTTTTATAATGCGCCATGATAGCCTTGATATTAATATAACAGTTGTGTAGGGGAGGGGGAGTAGCACAGTGATTAAAGAGCTGGGATACTGATCGGAAGGTTGGGGCGGGGGCCGATGAATATACAGTACTGTGAAAAAATGCTTTAAACAAAGAATTGAGCAACATGAGCAAACAAAAGAAAAATAAAATAAAAATAAAATCAATATATGTTGTGAGTAACTTTAGAAGAACTAGAAGTAGTGGAAGTGATGTGCACGACCCCCACAGAGTCCTGATCTCTACATCATGCAGTGTGTGTGGGATTCCATGAAGAGACAGAAGGATGTGAGAACGTCTCCATCCACAGAAGATCTGTGTTTTCTTCTCCAAGATGGAACAACCTACAAGCCGAGTTCCTTCATAAACACTGTGTGTAAGCATTGCTGCTGTTTTGAAGGTAAAGTGTGCTCACACCAAATATTGATTTCCATTTCTTTTTTGTTCATTCACTGCATTTCATTCATTGATATATATATATATATATATATATATATATATATATATATATATATATATATATATATATATATATATATATACTACTTACTGTACCCTTTTTGGTAGTTTAGTTTTATACCCCCCCAAAAAGGATACTATGTAACAGAATGCAATGATTTGCAAATATCTACATTCACAAAAAACATATCAAATTAGGAAATGTATTATTATTATTATTATTATTATTATATTATTATTATTATTATTATTATCAGGAAAAAATAAGCCAATTTTTTTTTTGATGGCTGCAGCACATCTGAAAAAAAAAAGTTGGAACAGGGCCATGTTTGCCTCCATAAAATAGAAAAAGGAAGCTAATGTCACCTTTTGCAATTCATTCATTCATTCATTCATTCATTAATCTTCTACCGCTATATCCGATCTTTCCTCGGGTCACGGGGAGTCTGTGCCTATCTCAGGAGTCTATGGGCATTAAGGCAGGATACACCCTGGATGGAATGCCAACCCATCGCAGGGCACACACACACACACATTCACACACACACATTCATACACTAGGGACAATTTTCCAAGGTGCCAATCAACCTACCGTGCATGTTTTTGGACCGGGAGGAAACCGTAGAACCCAGAGAAAAAACCCCTGAGGTACCTGGAGAACCTGCAAACTACACACACACATGGCCGAGATGGGAATTGAACGCGGACCCTTATATATATATATATAGTTGTATTTCAGCGTCCGTGTCCGCGACTAATACAATTTGCCACAGTGAACAACTTTGGACATATCACAGTTGAATGATTGCCTTGGACAAAAAGAGTTTTTTTTCATAGCATTAACATGTAAGCTTGTTTGTGATACTTGTATGTGATTCTCCTTACTGAGAGTTTCCTTACACGGCTTTTATGTTGAATACAAACAAATCTGTATTCCGTTACTTACTTGTGTATCAATATTTCCAAATAATATCCTTGTTAGCGATTATGGGTTGAGATGCATAGTGCTGGTGTTTTGTAAAGGGTGCATATAAAAACCACACTTTTTTATTTATTTATTTTTTGCAAAGTTAACAGTCTCGCCAATAATTCAATGTACATTCGAAAAACCAAAAAGACAATCAAGCTTTTTTTTCTCCCCAAGTGGTGAATGATTCAACTAAAATACACCCGCCCGGTGTCTGTAGATGACTGATGGAGAATAAGTGAGCCATTTCCCCTTTTGATGTGAAGTTGACTTCATGTTTTTTTTTTTTTTTTTTTTTTTATGGAAAGTTGGAAATCTGTTCCGTCCGTCTTTCTTGAAAACGCAGTTTGTATCCTTTTTTTTATATAAAGTGTTCGGCTTCTGAAAAGGTCTCAGATGTGTTTAACATCTGGGACGTTCAGGAACCTGTCAACTGTGGCGCCGCAGGAGCAAGAAGAATGAAGAGTGTGAAAAATTTGAACAGATTTATTAGATATTAATTATTAGGAATCCTTTGCTGACGTGTGCCAGGATACAAGGTTCCAAATATATTAAAGGTTAATTTACAGAATACTGAAGGAATCATTTTCGGGCTAAATAAAAAAAAAAAAAAAAACAATATTTATGGTGGAAACCTAGAAAGTAGGGCTACTGCTTATCAAAAGCGAGTGCTAGAACACTGACAGCAGATCACTGATAATATTCTCCCGAACGCATGAAGTGTTGAAATTTGGAAACGAGAGAGGTTTAGGGCGCTACTTTGGAGAAGCATGTAAAATCTTGGACGGAACGACAGAGCGCATTACTGTGTCAGGTCAGGAATTCGGACAGTGTGAAACAGCAAATCTTGCACGCACTGTTGTAAGCATTCAATCAAAGCTCACTTTCAAGCCAATGGGTAACCTTGAGCTTCCTCCCAGAACTCTGGAAAACATTATCAGGTTGGATAGGATCAAGGTGGCTTTAATAGAACGTGACAAACTGTTGGTTAACAGAAACATGACAAAGCCAACTTTTACCAAGGGGTGAGAAATTGTTTCCAGCCACGTTTAAGGCTTTTAAGTTGGACTAACCACATGCGGTTCACAAACAATGGTATAACACCGAACCAGTATTGTTTCTACCGTCTCTGGGTTAAGGACACATATTTCTGTATTTGACTCTCTCTAATTTCATCTTTACTGCTTTTCCGGATTCACATCAGGCTCAGAACATCATTCATCTTCTACCGCTTTATCAGATCTTCCCCCGGGTCACGGGGAGTCTGTGCCTATCTCATGCGTCTATGGGCATTAAGGCAGGATACCACCCTGGATGGAATGCCAACCCATCGCAGGACACACACACACGCACACTCACACACACATTCATACACTAGGGACAATTTTACAAGGTGCCAATCAACCTACCGTGCATGTTTTTGCACCGGGAGGAAACCGGAGAACCCGGAGAAAACCCCCCGGAGGCATGGGGAGAACATGCAAATTCCACACACACATGGCCGAGACGGGAATCGAACCCGGATCCTGGCGGTGTGAGGCCACTTTATGCCCACAGGTCAGGACTGGCACCTGGATTTTATTTACCAATGTAATCCCACCACCATAGGACATATAATATGCAGCAAGTGGACATTTTGTCCTCAGATTTGATGTGTTTTGAGCAAATGTGCAAGTTTAGGGATTTAAGCATTAAAGAAGTCAATGCTGGTAATGCTTCATGGGTCAGGGCTGTTTAGGCAGCAAAAGGGGAACCAACACAATATTGTGCAGGTTATACGATCGGCGTATAGCACCACCGAACCAAAGGGAAAGGGGTTTTTCCAATCTAGTGCTTTCTCATTATCCATATTCACTTCTTATGCAAAGTTTCTTGACTCGCAAAGAAAAACAATGGTATCATACCACGGAGAAGACATTTTTCCTCTGAGCCACATAAAATTCTGCTGTGAAATGCAAGAGTACACATAAGAAATGAAAGAATCAATATTATATATATATATATATATATATATATATATATATATATATACATACATACATTTATGCCTTGGAAAATTGTTCCTAGTGTATGAATGTAAGTGTGTGTGTGTGTGTGTGTGTGTGTGAGCCCTGCTTTGGGGTGCCAACCCATAGCAAGGCTCACACACACACAAGGTGTATCGTGCCTTGATGCCTCAAGTTCCCCATGACCCAAGGGAAGCTTGGATAAAGCGGTAGAAAATAAATGAATGAATGAATATATATATAAATATATATATATATAATTTTTTTCTTTTTGCTTTGATTGTTTATTAACGAAGGGTCACGGTGGCTTAGTGGTTAGCATGTTCGCCTCATACCGCCATGGTCCGGGTTTGATTCCCGTCTCGGCCATGTGTGTGTGGAGGTTCTCCCCGTGCCTCAGGGGGGTTTTCTCTGGGTTCTCCGGTTTCCTCCCCCGGTCCAAAAACATGCACTGGTAGGTTGATTGGCACCTTGGAAAAAAAATTGTCCCTAGTGTTGTGAATGTGTGTGTGTGTGTGTGTGTTTGTGTGTGTGTGTGTGTGTGCCCTGCGATGGGTTGGCATTCCATCCAGGGTGTATCCTGCCTTAATGCCCATAGACGCCTGAGATAGGCACAGGCTCCCCGTGACCCAAGGGAAGATCGGATAAAAGTGGTAGAAGAAAGAGTAAAGAATGAATGAATGAATAATGAATGTTTATTCGCCTGATGAACCTGTTCTCAATTTAACGTTTTCTTTTTTATTCGTTTGCCCTTGTTTATAAACCTCCCTCAGCTCCTTCAATTACACACATGTGTTTATAAACTTCTTTTGTTTGCGTTCCCCCTCAGCTCCTTCAATTACACACACTGCCCACCTGACACCTTCAATTGTAAAAGATTTCCACTGCTTCCTGCATGACAAAATAAGTGCTCCTACCAAAAAAGTACCCAAGCCAGGCCTAACAAATACCTCTATTTTTTGGTTCATGGCAGCACCAAAACTCGTCCAAATCCTGCCCCTGAAATTGCTTCTCGTGTTGCCTCATTGCAGCTGCCTCTATGATTGCGGAAATCAATATGGTCCGTTCAAACTCCGTGAACCCGAACACGTTCGTACCGGGAAGAAATGGGAGTTCAATTCTTCGCTCGCCAAAGTTGCTGCCAGATGGTCTCATACAAACCAGATGGCTCTGTTGGGTTCAACAGGGGAATAAAAACGAGGGTGATGGGTAACGAATCCAATTAATTATTAAGAGTTCAACCGATTGTCTCTCTTTCTATCTCTCTCTCTCTCTTTATGTTTCTCTCTCTCTCTCTCTGTACCAAAACATCCAGCAAAACAAACCGGTGGCGTAGTGGTTAGCACGTTCGCCTCACACCGCCAGGATCCGGGTTCGATTCCCGTCTCGGTCATGTGTTTGTGGAGTTTGTGCATGTTCTCCCCGTGCCTCAGGGGGTTTTTCTCCGGGTTCTCCGGTTTCCTTCCTCCCGGTCCAAAAACATGCACGGTAGGTTGATTGGCACCTTGGAAAATTGTCCCTAGTGTGTGAATGTGTGTGTGTGTGTGTGTGTGTGTCCTGCGATGGGTTGGTATTCCATCCAGGGTGTATCCTGCCTTAATGCCCATAGACGCCTGAGATAGGCACAGACTCCCCGTGACCCGAGAGATCGGATAAAAGCGGTAGAATGATGAATGAAAATGAATGAATGAATGAATATATATATATATATATATATATATTGGTGCTTTATACTTCCTTTATAATGTTATCAAAGCCGTGCTGCTGAGTTCCCACTCGAAACATTTATCATTAATGGTTATTGGAGATGTTTTTTTAAGGGGACCAACACAGGGGGACCGACCGAGAAATTTTTAGGCCTAGTGCTTTCTCCATTTAACTTCTTATGCCTCTAATGCAAAGTCTCTTCTCTGACCTGAAGGATGGAGCACAAAAAAAAACATGATGTCATGTAGGTTCATATAACTTACAGTATGACGTCAACCGGTACTACCTACCTCCCACATATTTAAATATCCTGTATGTTCTTAATATCCCACTATCATCAGCTTACCAGAGGTAAAGAGCATGTAAGTGATGACTCTGGCAAGGAAAAAAAACCCTGACATGGCATTGGGAAAAGTTTGAGGAACTTACAGTTACAACATTGTCAACGTGGACCGTTCTGTTATACGGAATGCAGAACTGTTCATGTAACCCTGAGCCGCTGTAGTATACTTTTGATATTAATGACAGTGCAAAATCCGTCCTCGAAGCTAATGAGTTGTGCAGTAACTTCATGGCTCTTTAGGCTCTTTTAGTTTGGGGCAACTTTGAATTTTAATACCTGCCCTGCGGGAGTATTTTTTTTTTCACAACACGCTTCAAAAAGCCGCTCTCAGACTTAGTAAATGACACGGGTGTGGGAACTAATTTAATCCATGTGTGTTGATGCTGCCTTGGATTTCTGCGATCTTACACAGAAAAAGCACACTTTTTCCATTTTGTACATAGTAAATCATTGTCATATCAAGTATTCTGTGTGTGTGTGTGTGTGTGTGTGTATGTGTGTGTAAATAGGAGTGTGCGCTGCTGTGTGTGGTGTTTACTAGAACTGGAAATGAAGCTTTGGTCTCTATGGTAAACACATTAAAAAAACCAAAGTGTCTAGAGAGTGGTAGCATGTCTGACGACCTCATAACAAAACTGTAAGAATAAAATGAAGTTTAATTGCCTTTTCGTTCTATTTTCTTTTTCTTTTTTTTTTTTTTTTTTACTTCCCCCTTTTTTTTTTTTGACCAGGACCAGACAGAACAGTAGCTCGAGCAGAGGTGGGAGATAATGAGTACAACTCCACATCGGCTGTTTAAATTGAGGGGCGGGGGGGGGGGGGGGGGGGGCATGAACACAATTAGGTTAATGAACCTCTATAGAGCAATGTGGCTTGAGAAAAAAAAGAGAGGAGTTTGATTTCCTCTATTAAAGCAAGCAGAGGAAATCCTTTACTGGGTTGAACCCTCCACACGAATACGGCTGGCGTCAAAATGCTTGCCCTGACGTCTGTATTTTAAACAAGCTGATTGAAGATATTAAAAAAGAAGAATAAAGCTCCTCTAGGGCAGTCCAGAAAGATCATGCTGAAATGAATATGCTGCAGGAAAAAGATGATCAGCATGATTTTTGTATAGAGAGAAGGAGATAGATAGATACATACATATATACATATACATGCATGCATTCAAATTTTATATATATATATATATATATATACTTTTTTATTTTTTATTTTTTTTTTTTTTTATTTTTTATAAAATATTTTAATTGATTGACTAATATATATATTAATTTATATATATATATATATATATATATATATCTATATATATCTATATATATATATATATATAATTTCTGTGGGATGCATATAAAATGTATAACAGTATAACAGTATATACCAAGGATAAAAAAAAGTTGGGTAACATATAAATTATAAACAAAATGCACTTTTTGCATTTTTCTTTGCATTTTTTTTTCGAAATACAGGCTAATATGAAAAGAACGTACTTTCCCTCCGACTGTACGTTAAATTGATATACGCGCTACCTTATACTCTACGTTACTAACAATAACAGAATCTGATGAGTAAGCACTTTTACCCCACAGCCGTGTTTGACAAGTGCACTGGGAGTAAACCATCACCCGAGGGAATGCGCCCCAGCAGGGTTTAATAATAACCCAAACATGATGACTGGCCAGGATTTGAGAGGCCGCGTGTGCTAGTATATACTGTACATGTGTAGATTGGCATCATCTTTATAGGGTCTTGTTTTGTCTTTTATTTTCCTGCTCTGAAGTGCAATTGGATCCAGCTGCATTTACGCTGCTTCCCTGACGCTGAATTTGGAGACGGAAAACTGAAACGGCGGAACTGACCATAAGAAAATGTTTCCCGAGTAATAAAAGTATGTGTCAATTTTTAAGGTGTAGCATGTCAGTAATAGATGTGAAGTACATTTAGTATGTGATCCATACACTAGAAAAAAGGGTACATGCTGTATAGCGACTGCATTAAAACAGTATTAATAAAAAGACACAAGAATCTTTAATAATAATTCATTCAATATTTTGAATAACATATTAACCTTTAGTAATCATATTTATTTTATATACCACCTTTAAATGTTGCATCTCACAGCAGAGAATAGAATGGGGAATAAGAGAATATAAAGAATTAAACTACATATATAGATTACAAAGAAAGCAGCAAAATGCTATTATGGAAAATAAGATAAGATATATAACATATAAAAACATTAGAAGATTCAGGAAGAAAAGGAATGATCACTCATTTATTGTAAAGTAAAGGAAGGCAAAAACAACTGACAGAAGATTATCGGAAATGAGAAGATAAGACCATGGGCCTCAGAATGAGACTTTTAAAATCAATCCAAACCCTGAATCCCAAACAAGAGTGAGTACATGGTGGGAGGTGTGTAGCCCAGTGGTTAAGGTGTTGGACTCTGGACCGGAAGATCATGGGTTCAAACCCCACCACCACCAAGCTGCCACTTGTGGGTCCTTGAGCAAGGCCCTTAACACTCAATTGCTCAGTTTTAAGTCGCTCTGGATAAGGGCGTATGCCAAATGCTGTAAATGTACAGTAATTCATTACAGTAATCAATACATGACTCAATAAAGACCTGCAATCTTTCTGAGATTTAAAAAATTAACCTTTGACACAATTATGGCTATATATATATATATATATATATATATATATTCATATATATATATATATATATATATATCATTCATTCATTCATTTCTATTCATTCATTCATAAATCATCTTCTATCTAATCTACCGCTTTATCCGATCTTCCCTCGGGTCTCAGGCGTCTATGGGCATTAAGGCAGGATACACCCTGAATGGAATGCCAACCCATCGCAGGGCACACACACACACTCACAATCAGACACACATTTATACACTAGGGACAATCTTCCAAGGTGCCAATCAACCTACAGTGCATGTTTTTGGACCGGGGGAAACCGGAGAAAAACCCCCTGAGGCACGGGGAGAACATGCAAACTCCACACACACATGGCCGAGACGGGACTCGAACCCGGATCCTGGCGGTGTGAGGCGAACGTGCTAACCACTAAAAAACACCATGCCTCCATATATATAATGTATATATATATATATATATATATATATATCTATATATATTATATATATATATATATATATAATATGCTGTGTGTGTATGTGTTGGGGAGTAATTTAATTACAGTAATTAAATTACAGTTACTTATGAAAATGTTAAAGATTACACATCGAAACAATTTCTTAAATATATATTCATAGTATATATTGAATAATAATAATGCTAATATTTGAACTTCGCTTAACACCTCCAGCATTGGGGGTTTTTTTTCTATTTCCGCCTCTGCTATGCTACATGCTACGCAATTGGATTTGATTTCTAAAAGAGTGTTAAATTTTTTACGTTTTTAATTTTTTGTTATGAATTTTGGCTTTGTGGCTGTGCTGAAACAGTAAATTATTATAAACTAAATTATTATAAAGTGACGAAAAGATTTTGCAATGGTAACAGGAAAAAACGAGTTGAGTAAGTGCTGAAAGGTTAAATGTAAAGTTCTAAATGTCCAAAATGATTTAGTTGGAAATAGAAACTTGAAAGTAATCAAAAAGTAATCAAATGTGTTCAGTTATGTTACTTTTATAAAGTAATTGAAAAGTTCTACTAATTATTTTTGAATAGTCATTTGTATTCTGTAACATACAATATTTCCAAAGTTACCTTTCCAACACTATATATATATATATATATATATATATATATATATATATATATATATATATATATATATGTATATATATGTATATATGTATATATATACACACACACATATATATATATATATAAATATATATATATATATATAAGATATATATTTAATATATATAGATCAATATATATATATATATATATATATATCATATATATATATATAGGGGACACCATCAGACTCAAAAACCAGACTAGAATAAGGGAGTGCAAAGAAAACCCATAACAGTGAGTCAGATGTGATTTTTGATTTTTTTCCCCTTTCTTTGGTCTAGTAACAAGTGAAAACTACTGGTTTTCAGACCGCCACCACAGATACCAAACATACACATAGGCTGGGGAATAAGTGTGCCCACTACAGCTAATAATAGAGTAGACACTCTTTCTGTCTCTCACACGCAGATACCCAGTAAGTCAGGAAAAGTACTTTCCTTACAACCCTGAATGGCCTTTATGAAGCCACACGCACCGTAACCCAGTGAATCACATGTATCGAAGCATCGGAATTACTCGACATGGACCTATCACGAGCCTCCTCTTCCTCCCACTGCTCTATTGAAAGCTTTATCCCGGGATGACAGCACGGCTATGACATCAGCAGCACCTCAAAAAAACACCACACCGGGTTTAGCCGCGCATGGAATCCCGCCCTCGTTGAGGCAGAGTGTCACCCCCACTGGCTTTGCAGCAGCATGGCAAAAATAAGGAGCAGACTGTGAGTTATGCCTCGTGTGTGTGTTGGCACGCCGGGGAGCATTTGTGGTGATGTCTGAGGTTTTTGAGAGCACTGGAGAGGGAGAGAGAAAAAGAGAAAGAGCGAGGGAGAGAAGGAGAGTTTGGTTGGGGTAACAGACGGTTGACCCCAGCAGAATCCAAACTCACTAATAAATAGAGGCATCCGCAGAAAACATACAACCCAAAAAGTTGCATTCCTCCTTCCTTTGGTGTCGTAAACAATAGCTTCACAACACTTATTCATGTGTATGTATGTGTGTGTGTGTGTGTGTTTATTAGTGGGTGTCAATGCTATGCAATGCTTTTAAAGTACCTAAAATCTTTTGTTTAGATTTGATCGGACTGTCTCTCCTGTGGACAAACCACACAGCAATGATTCATCTTGCCAGTAGAAACAGATCCCAGGTGTCCTTTGTAGCCAATAAAACACAAGATGACCCAATCCGTCATAACTAAATGGGTTATGGGTCCGAAGCAAGAACCTGTTAATGCTCACCTGAGAGACCATGTTTACTCAGGGGTGCTGTATCATGGAGCACAGGGGGTTAAGCCTTGCTCAAGGACCCAAGGGTGGCAGCTTGGTGATACCGGGACTTGAACCCCTCTTGCACAGAGGGTTAAAGGTCTTGCTCAAGGCCTTGTTAGGGGGAGGTGGTAGCTCAGTGGTTATGGTGCTGGACTACTGATCGGAAGGTTGGGGGTCCAAGCCCCGGCATCGCCAAGGTGCCACATTTGGGTCCTTGAGCAAGGCTCTTAACCCTCTGTGCTCCAGGGGTGCTGTATCATGGAGCACAGACGGTTAAGGACCTTGGTCAAGGCCTTGTTAGGGGAAGGGTGTAGCTCAGTGGATATGTGCTGGGCTACTGATTGGAAGGTCAGGGGTTCGAGCCCCGGTATTGCCAAGCTGCCATCCTTGGGCCCTTGAGCAAGGTAATTAACCCTCTGTACTCAAGGGGCACTGTATCATGAAGCACAGAGGGTTAAGGGCCTTGCTCAAGGACCCAGCTTGGCTATACGGGACTCAAACCCCTGAAGCACAGAGGGTTAGGTGAAGGGGGTAGCTCATTGGTTTAAAGCACTGTTCTACTATTTGGATGATCAGGGGTTCGAGCCACACTTGAGCAAGGCCCTGCTCTAGAGGCGCTGTTTCATGGCTGACCCTCTGTGCTCTGACCCCAGCTTCCAACCAAGATGGTATACGCATACATATATGCCTATACATAAGGGGTGAGCGAGTTTTGTCACTCATCTTGTTATTTCTTTCTGTTGCGCAATTAAAGGGACCGAGGAGACTTCGTGGCTCTGCAAATCCCGTCCAGCATCTGTAATTTAGATTCATCTGGACATTAAGACACCTTAATGTCTGACATTCCAGCTAACAAACGGCAAGAGCTGTTGAGAAGTTATCCCGAGAAGCTCAAATCAAGCGAGGGCGGATTAAAGCATGGGCTAGGCCTAAATTTAAACTTATCTGCAGCCAGTTTTAGGAGTCACTAGTTAAATTTGGGTGTGTGAATCATCCACTCCAGTGTTTAAGCAGGCCTGACATTTACAGTAGCGTCCTCCTCCAGTGCTGCAGCAAGGAGTAGCCAGGAGTACGCGAGCCAGGAGGAACGAGTGTGTGCGTCAGTGAGGGGGCACGCTGCCGTATTGTGGAAACACACACACACACACACACACATACACAGAGTGAACAAAAAAATGCCGAAATGTTCAGAGCTGTGAAACATCAGCCACAACACACACAAAAACACATACGTGCAGATAGCGGCTGGTCTGGGCTTGGCATTTGTGGTGTTCTCTTGGCTTCACGGGGAGTTTACTCTGTCATTATGGTATTATCCAATACAGCCCGTCTGGCCCTCAGGGAATCCCCGCTTTTCTTCGACGCTCCATCTAAAACTCATCAGACAAGCACCAGATACTGTGAAAAATCGCTCCAAGCTTAATAACGTCTGGTACACACACACACACACACACACACACAATCATGGACACACCCTTACCACTGTCTCCCACATGCCCCCAACTACACTGCAAAAACACACACATTTACATTGCAGTCGACGTCACTCAGACGTGTTGTGTTGCATAGAAACATGATGTTTTTGTTGTTTTTTTAAAACTCCTGGATCTCCATGTACTTCCTGATTATTAAATTGTTTCTTTTTTTTGTTAAATCCCATATTATATCCAATAGTTCATTCATTCAACTTCTACCGCTCACGGGGAGCCTGTGCCTATCTCAGGCGTCTATGGGCATTAAGGTAGGATACAACCTGGATGGAATGCCAACCCATTACAGTGCACACACACTCACATTCACACACACATTCATACACTAGGGACAATTTTCCAAGGTGCCAATCAACCTACCTACCACCGTGCATGTTTTTGGACCGGGAGGAAACCGGAGAACCCGGAGAAAAAAAACCCCCTGAAGGCACGGGGAGAACATGCAAACTCCACACACATATGGCCGAGACGGGACTCGAACCCGGATCCCTGGCGGTGTGAGGCGAACGTGCTAACCACTAAAGCACCATGCCCCGCTATATCCAATAGTGTTATAGGAAAAAGTTTATTAATAGTTCAATATGTTCATCTTTTTTTATTATTTTTTTCCCCCGATTATAAAGTGATTTATTCTCAATGGTAGAAAAAACAAAAAACCCACATTTAGATAAGCACTCAAATGGTTTTACACAGTATCTGAGTGTAGTCCGTGTTGGGAAGGTTACTTTGCAAAGTACTTTGGGATTTGTAGTCTTTAACATTTTCCCACGTAACTTAGTTATAATTTAACGACTCGTATGTTTTCTCAGTGACTGTAACGGATTACTTTTATTTTGGAATTAAATTACACAACACCGGTACTATTATGATCCTCCGTGATCCGAAGGTGCAATTTGTGCTATTTGTTGGTACCTCAAATAATGAAGACCAGTTCGTGTAATAATGAAGACCAGTTCGTGTTTAATCAGTGTACAAGTCGAGGCTGCGTTTATTTGGCCAAGCCTTTACTCAGGCAAAGGAGCAGATCTGGAGGGATCATGGTTATAAAGTATTTGGAGAACTGGGATATTTGTGTAGTGTTGTCCCCTCACTCTGACACCTTCACTCAGGGTTTGTTGAAGGTGTTGTGGTGGTCTTATCCCAGAGATCCCTCATGTCCTATGTCACCTTCTGGCTTTGCCTTTTAGTTATGCTGCCACATCTAGTATTGCTGCCATCACTAGTCACTCTCTCTTGAGTCTGGTTCCTTACAAGGTTTCTTCCTTGCCACAGTCACCAATGGCTTGCTCGGATCTGGCAACCTTACATATATGAAGAAGAAGCTTTTCATTTTTACTGCATTATCTGTGCGAAGACAACGTCCATTGTTAAAAGCGCTAGACAAATAAAAACATCTGTGATTTCATCATGGACAGACATGTTTGACATATGGAGATGCTCCAGCCAGACGTTCCAGCTGTTGTGTTTCTAGAGTAGAAATACATCACTGGAAGATGACAATAGAGGAGCTCCTTTCACATGGTCAACCCCCAGAAAGTACGGAAACCATTCGGCAACTTGAGCATGATAATTATTGGAGACCAATCCGCAATATCTCTGTAAACAATTCACGGGTCCGAGCTGGAAGAAAGATAGAGAGAGAGACAACCGATCACTAACAAGAGAGCCATTTTTATTACTTTCCTTGCGTGTCCCGTCGCTTTCCGTCCCTCGTACTCGTGCCGGGACATACCCACAGTCTCAAGGCTCGGGAGTCCTGTTGTCTCTCGCTGTTTTATTACTTATTACTATTTTATTTACTGATTCCTCCGGTGTTCCTTAGCGCTCGTTAATGGAAACACGCTTACTGTGAGCTATGATAATTTACATATGTGTGATATTAATGAAGGGGCCACGGTGGTTTAGTCGTTAGTACGTTCGGCTCACACCTCCAGGATCCGGGTTCGGTTCCCGTCTCGGCCATGTGTGTGTGGAGTTCGCATGTTCTCCCCGTTGGGGTTTTTCTCCGGGTTCTCCGGTTAACTCCCGGTCCAAAAATATGCACGGTAGGTTGATTGGCACCTTGGAAAATTGTCCCTAGTGTATGAATGTGTGTGTGATTGTGAGTGTGTGTGCACTGTGATGGGTTGGCATTCCATCCAGGGTGTATCCTGCCTTAATGCCCATAGACGCCTGAGATAGGCACAGACTCCCCGTGACCCGAGGGAAGATCGGATAAAGCGGTAGAAGGTGAATGATATTAATGAACAAGTAGAACTTGAATGAGATAGAGCCTGTTGCTTTGGCAGCAATATTTGTTGGTCATGGTGTGTTCTGGGTTTTTTTTTTTTTTTTGGATGCTGTGAATGGAGGCTTTTGGCTGTCCTCCCCCCCCCCCCCCCCCCCCATGGTGCCCTCCCCCTGCTGCCCCCCCCCCCCCCCCCCCCAGCCCCCCCCCCCCCCCCCCCCCCCCCCGCCCACCAGACAGAAGTCAAAGTCCAATCAT
>JACRUU010000021.1:7060876-7073376 GCA_030449085.1 Kryptopterus vitreolus
TTAAAATATGCGAATTCATATCGCGTTAAGATGTTTTTTTTTTTACCAATATGAGATCTAGAAATCATATACGAAGGATTTAATCCCATCATCCCGTTTTAAGAGAATATAAAATCTCCATCAATGGGCACGGTGGTTTAGTGGTTAGCACGTTCGCCTCACACCGCCAGGGTCCGGGTTCGATGTGTGTGTGGAGTTTGCATGTTCTCCCCGTGGCTCAGGGTTTTTTTCTCCGGGTTCTCCGGTTTCCTCCTGGTCCAAAAACATGCACGGTAGGTTGATTGGCACCTTGGAAAATTGTCCCTAGTATGTGAATGTTCATACTTCGGAACCTTTAGATGCGTTTGAAAATGTGCATTCATTCAATCATTCATTTTATGCCGCTATGTCAGATCTTCCCTCGGGTCACGGGGAGCCTGTGCCGATCTCAGGCGTCTATGGGACGTCTATTAAGGCAGGATACACCCTGGATGGAATGCCAATCCATAGCAGGCCACACACACTCACACATTCATACACTAGGAACAATTTTTCCAAGGTGCATGTTTTTGGACCGGGAGGAAACCGGAGAACCTGGAGAAAAAACCCCTGAGGGTTTTGTGAGTGTGTGTGTGTGCCCTGTGATGGGCTGGCATTCCATCCAGGGTGTATCCTGCCTTAATACCCATAAACGCCCTGGGACAACACAGGCTCCCCGTGACCCGAGGGAAAATTGGATATAGCGGTAGAAGATGAATGAATGAATTAATGAAAATCTCTATCAAATTAGAAGCTTCCTGGTTTGCATTTGACCTGGAAAGGCGGGAAAAAAACGTTCCCATTACAGTTTTGCGAATTATTCCTTTTTCGCATCGTCTAAAAAAACACCTTTATTAGGCGTATTTTCAATTGGATATTTAAATTTGCACATTTTGAAGGGTAATGGAAAGGGTAAACGTGACACTGGTTTTAAATGGAGGCCTTTAGAGCCACTGAGCAACGCACGAACCATGAACCAGGAGCGCAAGTGACATAAACAAATCTGGATTTAAGGGCCGTTATTGAACGAATAATGAAACTGTAATGGATGTATGAATGATGATGATTGGTGTAAAATAGGAGCTGGAAATAATACATCATAAAAAAAATCATTTATTTATCCATCAGAATTTATTTATCCATCAGAAAAACATTTTGGAGAAAAGGGGGCGTCGCTCAGGTGCTGGGTTACTGTGAGAAGGTCGGGGGTTCGAGTTTTTGTTCCCTATAAATAAATTATTTTTGTTCCCTACAAACATTAAATTGAATTGAATACGGCGGTCCCTTATTCTATAAAATAAAATAAAAAACACATGCCGCTCCAATGGAGGGGAAAAAGATTATAAATAAATAAATAAATAAATAAATAAATTGCACATGAAGACACACCATGGATTAGGGCAGGAAGGGAAGCCCTGTTTTGGACCGCCGTGTCCGAGAGAGTTGTTTCGGTTCCAAAGCGAGGTCAATATGTTTTTATTATTGCTGTAGTTTCCTTGTCATGCTCATAGATTGGCAGACAGAGTAGTCCCACCCAGCGCCTCAGCTCGGACCGAAACAAGGGAACCTCAGTACCATGGAGTCTACCATTAATCTGGAGAAAAAGGAGAACTGGAACAACACACAGCTGCTGGCCAGGCTTAGGAGAATCACAAACCAATCAGCCCACACCAGGTGGTCTCAACGACCCCACCCTGCCTTGACTCTCTCTCTCTCTCTCTTTCCCACACACACATACTCACAGATGTGCACAAGCCAGAAATCTTCTCTCCCCCCCCCATACAGACCGTGTCTCCTGCAAATGCCCAGCTTTACGGCATTACCTAATGGCAACGTGCACGCTCGTCTCGAATTCACACTCTCCTCATACTTCATCTACTCTGTCGCTCATTCAGGCTTTCAACATGATTATGTAATCGCATAAACACACACATGCAGGGCCTGCTTTGCATCTGAGAAAATAGCTTAGCGACCTACCAGGTTGCCATGCGAACCTGCGTACACATTTGCAACACACATATTTGGGAAGAGATGATGGTTAATTATTAGGCAAAAAAAAAGAAGAAGAGCAAATAGTGGTAGATAATCCTTAAAGAAAGTTTACGTTGGATGTTGGCAGCCAAGGGAAACCACTTAACAACGCACACACACACACACACACACACATGGATGATTTATAGGGACGAGTGTCCGGCGTTTCTGTTGGAGAGCTGAGAAGCGGAATATGTGAGGCCAGGCAACCGGTCTGACCTCATGCCATCCATCTTCTTTTTCAAAAGGCCTTCAAAGAGGCACAACATGTTTGAGGTATGGTGACCGGTACAAGTAGCGAAATACCTGCGCGCTAGAGAAACCACAGTCATTTACCACCAAGAAAAAAAAAAAAAAAAAAAAAAAAAAAAAGGTCTCAGACGTTTGAATGACCTGCAGGTCAAAAATGACTCTCGGGTCTCGCCTCTGAAAAACAAACAGTGGAGGAGTATATGTATTGGCTGCGAACTCCGTGCACCTTTGCCAGGTGAATTTATTTCCACCAAGCGTGCAAAAATAGTTTTTTTTTTCTTTTTAAATAAGAAACGGAGGCCAGGAAGCAAAGGAAGTCGTCAAACTATCAGATCAAAGTTGGACGTTCTAGAGATGGGCAGCACAAGGCGTAAGAGGCGATGGGAAAGCGGAGGTGGAGAATGCTTGGCACTGCGTGAGGACCACACAGCGTATGAGTAGGAGCGTGCTCTGAGCTCACACCGAGAAAGTGAGCTGGCTTTACGGGGCACCAGAAACACACTCTGATTTATCTTGTATCCGACGCCACTTCTCCCGTACTGACTAATATAGCTGAAACAAGTCCTCCCTAAACGCAAAGAGAAATAAATACCAATAATTCAAATACAAAGGCAGAAATGTATAAATCCGTGCATGCCAACTGACTGCGTTCGGATCAAAGAAAAAAAAACAAATGGAAGAGAAACAATTCCCTCCCGGATCTCAGTTTCTCATACCTTGGAAGGTCATCGGATATTTTAATAAACTGCCAAACTGCTTGGATTGAAGTTGTTCCCGGGAAAGCTTTAGCCCCTGCAATAGCTACAATTGTTTTGCACTCAAATCTCCTTAAGTGAAGAGTTTTAGACTTCCAGCTCAAATTAGAATGACTTCAGATGGGACTTGTGTTCATACCCCATTCTAAAGTCTCTAGCTATGTATTTAGATGTGATTATAACCAACTATGCGCTATTAATGATACACATAGAGCTACTGACACGATCCACATGTATTATGCTACATTCATTCGTTCGTTCATTCATTCATTCATTCATCTTCTACCGCCTTCATCCGATCTTCCCTCGAACCTGGGCATCTCCAGGAGTCTTGGGGCATTAAGGCAGGATACACCTCGTATTTGATGCACACACCAATCAAACTACCGTGCATGTTTTTGGACCGGGGGAAACTGGAGAACCCGGAGAAAAATCCCTCTGAGGCACGGGGAGAACATGCAAACTCCTCACAAACACATGGTGGAGGCGGGAATCGAACCTGCAACCCTGGAGGTGTGAGGCGAACGTGCTAACTGCTAAGGCACTGTGCCCCTTATATTATGATTTAGTGCTATCTAATTTCTATGATCATATGATCATATGATATATGATGTTATATATGATATATATCCTATGATATTTAATATTGATGTTAGATGATATGATATGTGTATGTGTTCAAGAGAAAAAAATAATTAATTAATTTATTAATTAAAAAACAAACAAAACAAAAAAAAAATATATATATATATATATATATATATATATATATATTGTTGAAATGACAATAAAAGGCTCTTGACTTGACTCTAGACACCGAAGTCCTGAAAACAGTTTGATTAATATAAAATATATTTAATTCTTGGTAAATATTTTATTTAATACAGAATGTTATTTTAAGGATCCACTGTTTTTTTTTGGTTGTTTTTTTGCTAACAATGTGTCTGATATTTTTAGCGCCTTTCTTTTTTTAGTCTTCCTTCCTCAACAGAGGTCAAAACAGCACTCATTCCAGTGAGACGTACACAAAGAAGGACAGTCCGGTCATGCTGAAAGTCTTAATACACACTGAGGTTAGTGCTCTGTGCTCCAGAGCTGCAGCTGAGCATAGAGACCAAACCGCCAGCTAAACATAGAGCGAAACCCAGGCCAGACAAGTAAGGAGCCAGTTTAAACTGGGAACCACAGCGCGCTCTTTCTACGAATGTAACCCAGCCCCCCAGTCTTTTTTATTTTATTTTATTATTTTTTTTACTGCAACTTGGTAAAAGGGGAGAAAAGTAAAAAACACAAATCTTTCCCTTGTGGGTTCATCTCCTAATTACCACCCTGCCAGCACACAGTTTCTCCTCTCGGGCAGACAAAACAGAGGAACCCGGCACTGTCTCGTCACCCCCCCCAGTTTTCATATTTTGAAATGATAATATTAATGTCCCTGAAATAGGTTGTGTAGCCTGCAGGCCCACATAATAACAGTCATTTGACTTGTAGAATATCAAGTCTGAGCCGCAGGGGTTGATGCTGGTGCACCTTTGGTGACGTGGTGGTGGCAGGGTGTGTATGAAACACATCACAAAGGCATTTTGGGTTTTTTTTCCTTTCTTTTTTTTTAAAGGAAAAAAAAAACAGTAATTTTATATGACTTGCAATTTTTAAATAAAATAAATAAATAATAATAACCAGATATAAAAGTATTAAAACAGCATTAGTATTGTATGGGTATTGGGACACCTCACATTTCCAGCCATTGGAGGTTCACCAGGAGGCACACAAGTGCGTATATATATATATATATATATATATATATATATATATATATATATATATATATATATATATATATATAATCATTCATCCATCTTCTACCGCTTTAGCCGATCTTCCCTCGGGTCAGGGAGTCTGTGCCTAAAAAAACGTTGGCTTTTTTTCTAGCCTTTTTCTAGCCTCCATGATGGATGGATGGATGGATGGATGGACGGACGGATGGATGGATGGATGGATGGATAGATAGATAGATAGATAGATAGATAGATAGATAGATAGATAGATAGATCGATCGATAGATAGATAGATAGATAGATAGGTAGATAGACAGCAATTGTGGCAAATTGACAAGTTCCGCAAAATATGCAAATATGGGAACCAACTATAATGTATATGTAGATATGCATCTGGCAAATAAATATACAGTCTCTGTGAGTTAAATAACATAATATGACATAAATAAATAAAAAAGTTAAAATAAATAACAAAAAATCGGAGAGGTGCACAGTCAGCTCTGAATATTTGGTTTTATTTATCTAAGATTATTTATTTTCATTTTATTTGTCCATTGACAATGGTTTCCTCTAGTTTGTGACCTGATGCTTTAATGTTTTCTGTTAAAGATCCATTTTTGAATCTTTTATGTTTATATGACGGTTAAATCAACCGTTGTTTTTTTTTACTAGCCTGGGTCTTGGTGTAGAGGAGTAGTGTGTGTGTGTGTGTGTGTGTGTGTGTGTGTATGCAGAGGAGTGTGTATGAGTAAGAGCATCCTCTAATTGTATATCTTGCATGGTTTGTGTTACAGTGAGTCAGTGATGATGTGGTGCTGCTTTATATATATATATATATATATATATATATATATATATCTATATATATATATATATACACACATAGGTGTATGGATATGTATATAAACTGAAAATCGAACTGTCCAGACACTAGATAGTCCTCCGAGAACATCGTCTGCTAAAGAACAACAAAACAATCACATGAGAACACATCTCTGAAGGAACTGCACAAAACAAGAACTTTCTCCGTCTCTCTCCGGAGAGCTCTGAATCTCCCCTATTGGATCGCGAAGACATTCTTTTTGGGGTTCGGAGCATCTGTTCTCCATCACGACAGTGAGTATAAGAATCTTCCCATGTTCTCTGAATCGTCCCAGATGTCTCCGATAGTGAACGTTATTATGAATATGAACTACTTACAATGAAATATAATATGATGAACGGTGAGCTCGCTGTCCATTTAGGACTTTTAGGGGTTTCATTACAAAGCTTGTGTTTTTATTTCGGACAAACGAACGTAAAAATAAATAAAAAACGGAGGTGTAATTGTTTTTGAAGGGTAGTTTGATTTGCTCTGCATTGGTGGCAGGATTGATGAGTGGAAGCACAATTTTGCTCTCTTTTTCTTTCTCTGTCTCGATTTCTTACAATCTCTCCAGAATGGTATATGGAGTACATGCCAAGGTCAAGGTTAAGGTCATTTGATTTATATAGCACATTTCCAACAGCCAGGCTGCCCCAAAATGCTTTACATAAGAAATACAGAAAAAAAATGTCAGACAAGGCCTAATTCATCTAATATACCAATTGTGAATTAACTTTATAAATATTGTATATTAATTCATTGTGAATTAAAGGAGGATAGGGACAACACGCTAAAAAAAAGTGTGAGATGCATTGATTTGTAAATGAGATAATGTGATGTTGTTTTGGGGGCCAATCATCTGATGAACGAGTCGAAGAAAAAAAAATAGTTGCAATTGTCAGAGACGATCTTCAAATTCAAATTCAAATTCAAATTCAAATTCAAATTTTATTGGTCACATACACAGTCATACACAGTATGATACGCAGTGAAATGCTTGGGCAGCTGCCCTGACCTCAAGAGTGGATTGTTTTACCAAATCCAAAAATACAGAATTTACAAAATAAATACAAATATAAAGTAAAATATAAAAAATATAAAATATAAAATAGACTTTAAAAAAGAGAAAGAGAAAAAAAATGAAAGAAAACCAGAAGAAATCTGTGTGCAAACAACAACAACAGTCCAGGTTTGTGCAATATGGTTGCTTATAAAGTGGTGTGTGCATATGTGTTGTGTTGTGTGTTGTGTGTTTGTTGTGTGTTTTCTGTCCGTGAGTGAGCAGTGACCACGAGTGACCACTGCCATAGTGAATGTCCAGTGTGGGTGTAGTGGATCAGTACTGTCTGGTGTACTGATTGAGAGACCTTATTGCCTGCGGGTAGAAGCTCCTCCTCAGTCTCTCTGTGTTGGCCTTGAGGGAGCGGAAGCGCTTTCCAGACCGCAACAGAGAGAACAGTCCATTGCTGGGGTGGCTGAGGTCCTTCATGATCCTTCCTGGCCTTGGTCCAGCACCGCTTGCTGTAGATCGGAGTGCAGGTCAGGGAGCTCAGTATCAGGATGATGCGCTCAGCTGAACGCACCACCCTCTGTAGGGCTCGTCTGTCCTGCACGGTGCTGTTCCCGAACCAGGTTGTGATATTCACCCGTCAGGATGCTCTCTATGGTGCAGGAGTAAAAGTTCCTGAGCACCTTAGAGGGCAGTCTAAAGTCTCTCAGGCGTCTGAGGTGGTAGAGACGCTGTCGGGCCTTTTTCACCACGGTGTTGATGTGACAGGACCATGACAGGTCCTGCGTGATGTGAACACCGAGGTACTTAAAGCTGTCCACTCTCTCCACTGGGCTCCCGTTGATGACGGGGGTCTGGTAGATCCTCTCCTGCTTTGTACTAAAGTCCACTAGCAGCTCCTTTGTCTTGCTGACGTTTAGAAGGAGGTTGTTCCTCTGGCACCAGTTCTCCAGATTCCCAATCTCCTTCAGGTAGGCTGTCTCATCGTTGTCAGAGATCAGGCCTACCACAACGGTGTCGTCAGCAAACTTGATGATGGTGGTGGAGCTGGTGGTGGCCACACAGTCATGTGTGTACAGATGGAGTACAGCAGGGGGCTCAGAACACAACCCTGTGGGGCTCCAGTGCTGAGAGTGAGTGAGGCTGAGACGTGTCCACCCATCCTTACTGCCTGTGGTCTCCCAGTTAGGAAATTGGAGATCCACTTGCACAAGGATGAGCTGAGTCCCAGGTGTTCCAGCTGGGAATCTTGTTGTTGGAGCGCAGTCGCGATAGTGATGCTCCTAAATCAACACAATGCCATGACAGATCTGTCACCGATATATATGTGGCCAGACAGACAAACGGCATGACGAATCGCACATGGGGGGGCTTCACATCATGTCAGTGAACAGCAAAAATCCATGATTCAAGCTCCAATCCAGACTGAATTCCCCTTCTCTAGTAGCGTGTGTTGAAAGGGTTTGTAATTGAGTGCAGAAGCGTGGGTTTTCGCCGGGTTCTGGCAGTATGGCATGGCCAGAAGAATGCATCAGACAGTCAGACACACATTTACATTAAAGCATTGTAGTGATGATGTTTCTCATTTCCTCCTCTTCCTCCCCCCCCCCACGCTTTTCTGTCTCTTCGCCTTTATGCCTTGTTCAGAGAAAAGCACACACATCCTTGGGCTCTGACACGTACTTAAGTAAAAAGTAGACATTACTACTATGTGTCTTAGTGTCACACTAGTAATAAATAATAAATGAATCACTTATGTAATGTATTTATGCTATGTAGTATATATAATGCGTCCCGCCAGCACTGTTGACCAACATTATGCAATACAAGAATACAAAAAAGCTATTTTAAATTTCACCAGAAGACCTGTAGCCACAATCTCGCTTAAAGGTCAGAGAAGAAGGAGGCAAAGCTATAAAATGCCACTCTATTCATCAATTTAGGCAAAATAAAATAACATTTTATCGTTTTTATCTGCCCCCGTTTTGTACTTCAGAATAAGATCAATGTTAGTGTTGTTTTCCTGTTCACAGGATTTGGATTTAGAGGTTTACAGTTTGCCATTTAATAGTGAATAATATGTAATGTTTCCAATGAACCTGTTTAATCTTCCTGAACGTTTTCTTAAGATAATGAAAGACAAAGTCATTTTAGTAAAAACTTGTTTAGATTTATTTGTTTTATGAGTGAAGAAATTAAAAGTCTGCCATTTGCAATAAAATAAATCATTAATTTGTTAATTTACATTTAATTTTAATGTTCAAGCAATGTGGCCGGCCCCAAAATGTTCGGACACCCCTGCCGTATATCATTCATCATTTTGATTCCGTCAGTGAGAATCTACAATGTAAATAGTGACGAAAAGAAAGAAGAACCATTAAATGAGAAGGCGTGTCCAAACCTTTTCAAACCTTTTCGGTAGCGTACGGCCACATGCCGCAATATCTTTCTTTTTTTTTTTTAAAGGAGGAAATTGATTAATAGCAACAAAAAAAAATCACGAAACGGATAAATGTCCATTGATTAAAAGCAAGCATTTCTACGTTATAACCTGACGAATGACAGAAAGTTTTGATGAAGCTAAAACAGCTTTCCTGGCACTTTTCCCACCGGTTCCTACCTGCCAGGAAAGACTTTTTTTTTTTACCTGTTTACAGTATATGCAGTTATAATGTAGACTTTTTAGTGACCTTGAATGGGAGTTGGGTTTTTTTCCCCCCGTCTTTAAAATGTGAAAAAGCTTTATATAAGTGCCGAAACGTCCACATGGTCTGCGGGGTGTATGACAGGGAGGCAAGAGGCGTGGAAGAAAATTAGGACAACACAAAAAGACCGCAAAAGAGACATTTCATTTGGAAGGGGAGGTGGGATGGGGGGGGGGGGGGGGGGGGGGGGTTCATAAAATGCCAGAGAAGGAACTAATTTGCACTCTGCTGCCTTACTTGGGGGAAATCATTTAACAAGTGAAGGAGTGGAAATAGAGCTGGATGAGGAATCCAGCTATTTGTTGTCGTAAACTAGCTAGCTAGCTATATCTAGATAGCTATATGTAGCTATCTAGATCTAGCTAGATAGATAGATAGATAGCTAACTAGCTAGCTAGATAGGTAGATATATGTAGATATATACGTAGATAGAAATATAGATATTTCAGGTTTTGCTTTGTGTCAAAATTGGAGTAAATAAACAGCCAAACAAACTTATTACACAGATACGATAAAACACATCTGGTCCAGATAAAATCCAAATGCATTTGTAGCGCCACATGGATCGATGCATGTGAATCATTATCTTAAAAGCAGGACCTCATGACAAATGTTTTTTTTTTTGCCTTCTAAAACACTCCTTCCCAAAAGAATTATTTTATTTATCTTTTTTTTTCAAGGGGTGGCAGAGAAAAGTTGCATTAAAAAACAACAGTAAACAAGCAAATGAATATATCTTTAAGATTTTATAAAGACCTAAACCCTAAAACACACCCAACTTTAAAAACTAAAAAACATGCGACCGAAGCCTCTCTGGCGGGTTTCAAGGCGCCTATGGCGATGCTGAATGAGCATTTCTGCTCCACATTGGCAAAATCCAGCTCGGAGGAATTCCTAGAATTTCCTTGATGTGCTGTGGGTGGGATACGGCGCTTAAAAGTCAGCCCATGAAAATCAATAGACAGAGGTTTTAACATCTGTATCTGCGGAGTGTCAAACTGGGGAAACGGGTTAGCGGAGAGCCGAATAGCGATCCAGGCCGACTCAGAGACGTGCGACTCTCTTCAGGATTCCATGAGCAACGCGGGATTATAGCTTTAGGTCACCTGCATTTGCTGTAAAAATAAACAACAACAAAATACATAAATAGAGCGCTCGCAACAGTTTGCGTTGGCAGGAGGTGCTGCCCGAGCATCATGAAAATCCCTGAGCAGATCCCTTTTTTTTTTTTTACACAGCAAAGCAATGTTTTGGAGAATATTTGTCTCTCGGAGCAGAACATTAGCCAAACATTCATAAGGAGGCAATGCACTAATCCTGGATGAGCACGCGGATCCTTTATGGTAGGGTCGGATTGGTTATTTCTGATTAATGGAAAAGTTGGAAACGACTAAATCATTCAGTCATTAAACATTGTGGCTTTGGAGCTGTTCGATGAACTGACAGGAAATGAGGTGCCCTCATGGTCGTTTGAACCACGACAGCTTGAATTCAGATATCAGTCCTCAGAGCAGGAAAAAGCAACATTATGCGCATAGAAAAGACATAAGGAAGTCCTCGTGTGCCCTACGCTCAATCAGAGCGCCAGATTGGATTGCTGCCTCATGAGAGCACTTAGGTATCTCTCCAGCTGAGTTACAGTGAGGGACAGGAATGTTTCCTATAAACAAGCTCCAAAGTCAAAGCTGCGTGTCCAGCTCCTTGTAGCAATTTACTAGGTGGGAGTTCATGCCAAACGTATGAAGCTGCGTGGGTCGCTATAAATGCCGTCTTCCAAGGATGACTGCTCTGATGACACAAAAGTATGATCCACTTTGGATTTTTGGCTGTTTTTTTTACATTGTTGACTCTCATTATGGTGAAGTACGAAATGCCTTTAAAAAAAATGACTGCATCTAATCTTACGACTACAAACTGCAAAAATACTGCATCTAAACTCTGAACATACTAGTGTCGAGAGTTTGTGGATGCCTGAATATTTACATTTATGGCATTTGGCAGACGCCCTTATTCAGAGCGACTTAGAAATGAGCAGTTAAGAGTTAAGGGCCTTGCTCAAGGGCCCACTAGTGGCAGCTTGGTGGCGGTGGGGGTTTGAACCCATGATCTTCTGGTCCAATACCAACACCACTGGTCTACCACCTCCCAGAATATAACATTCTGGACTGTGATTTTAGAGAAGCGATATCTTTATGGGTTTATGGAGCTTTCTAGTTAAAGGAATAACTGAATCCTAACACATTTAAAGACATCTTATACAGTCGTGAGCCTTCAACTATCCGGTAACAGTTGTGTGTGTGTGTGTGTGTGTGTATATATATATATATATATATATATATATATATATATATAGTGTGTGTGTGTGTGTGTGTAATTTGAAATTGATTCTTTTACGTATCAGCTGTGCGGTGGATCAAATTACAGAACAAAAGGGGGCGGAGACATTTTTGCTTTCCATTTATGACAAGAAAAATGACAGTAAGGAAATCCGTTCATACATAAGTAATTAATATTGTGCCAGGCTGATTAGCAATGTGTAGTTAGGAAATTATTTAAAAAAACCAAATCAAAAGTCTTTCATTTGACGACCATTAAAATTATATATATATATATATATATATATATATATATATATATATATATATATATATATATGTGTGTGTGTGTGTGTTTTAATAATCTTTGGGTCACGTGTGCACCGAACCGTGAGTTATGATACATTATACTTGTGTTATTTATATACAGCGGCATGTAGATGGATAAATACACGGATTTAATTCTGGCAAAATTTCAAGCAGCTTTTCTGGAGACAGAAATACGATATTATACATCATAGTACTGTGCAAGATTTAATAAATAAATAAATAAATAAATAAGAGTGAAAACATTAATGAGTTTAATTAAACAAGTGACTATGACTTATATGACTATGACTTATATGACTATGTCTTATATGACTATGACTTATATGACTATGTCTTATATGACTATGTCTTATATGACTATGTGCCACATCCATGCTTATAAAGGAGCTATTGTTGTTAATTCCATGCTTAATTTTTTGCCATATTTCTCTCTTTTTTTTAT
>JACRUU010000021.1:7088376-7100876 GCA_030449085.1 Kryptopterus vitreolus
TTCTTCCATCATTTATTCCCCTCAAAATGTTCTGCTGGCTGGTGAACTGAAGCTGAACTGTGTGTTGATGATAAGCAGATACCACAAAAGCGGCAATCAATCATTTCCCAAACAGAGCGCCCTCTATCTTATCTTACTGCGTGTTACGTTTTTGTCCAGTCATAAATAAAAAGGAACAAAGTAAAGTAAAAAATGTAATGTACTTCATTACTGTCCACCAGTGTATATACCATACTGGTTTACGTACGTCAAAAACATAGAAATCACATTTAAATCAACAACAAATATTATCCCAAATGAAATAAATAAATCAACAGGTTCGGTGCACTGTAACATAACCAGTCAAAGGTGTTGTTCGGACAATTCCAAAGACAACATACAACAAACAATATACTTTTAAATGAAGCTGGTAGTAATCGATAGGTGGGACGATATAATCAAAATGAACTCTAATAACATATATAATGTATTATACAAATGTTTTAAAAGAGTGAGATGAAGTCATTTGCTTTGTTTGCATTTGCATGTGTCAGATTCACCAAAACAAAGCAGTTCAAAAGAGTTGTTTGTTCAGATTATGTTTTAATAGGAAGATAGATTAGAATAGACTTTATTTGTTACATGTACGTTACAGCACAGTGAAATTCTTTCTTCGCATATACCAGCTTGTTTGGAAGCTGGGGTCAGAGCGCAGGGTCAACCATGATACGGCGCCCCCTGGAGCACAGATGATTAAGGGCCTTGCTCAAGGACCCAAGGGTGGCATCTTGGTGATACCGGGGCTCGAACCCCTGACCTTCCAATCAGCAGCCCACTGCCTTAAACCACTGAGCTACATGTTTTTTTTACAGCTTTTTTATGCGATCATAGCGTTGTTGTAAATCGTTCGAAAGAAACTGATTAAACTTATATTAAGTATATCTAATATACACATTCCATACAGTTCTATAGAGCTTTGCATACTGGGTCAGGAATCTTATGGGTGTGATGCTCATGTGGTCTAACATGGACTTTTGCAGGAACCAGAACTTAGATCTTAGTGTTATATTGCTTTTTGTTTTGCTCTTTTCCCACACAGTCTCAGTCCCCTGCAAAAGGATATTCTTCACTCGGAATGTAAGTCACCTCAGTGGTTAAAGCTCTGGGCTGCTGATTAATAAAGCCACCAAGGTGCCACTGGCATCCGGGCTTGTTACTGCCATAATTATTATTTTCCTTTCATTAGAAATTTCGATGTAATTTTGTTGTATTCATATGTTGTTTGTATTTGTTGGTCGGGTTAGGAACTTTTATTGTGTTCCGTGCAACATAAGTAAGTAACAGAGAAAGCGAGCTGTTTATGTGTACATCATAGTAAGAATTAGGGTTTGTGCAGACAGTGAGTTTTGTTGGTTTCCTTTTTTGTTACACATTGTTTACTTATATTTGTATTTTTGTTTATTATATAGTTTGACGGTGGTCCAACTAAAGAGTGGAAGGTGCAATTAAACCATCAGTAATAACAAACTGTGGTGGTGTATTACCTGGAGGGAGTGATACGGCTAACCTTATGCACTAACCTCATATTCCTAGCAAGAAACGTAATATGTATTTGTAATATGTAATATTTTGATATGTAATGAAAAATAAATAAATGGTGCTGTGATGTACATGTGACAAGGAAAATCCTCTCTGATTTTTTTCCCTTTCTTTCTTTCCTTAGTTTTACTAATGGAAAGAGCTGTTACATTTCGCCAGTGAATCCAAAGTAAAACTACCGCTGCATCATCGTCATCACAATCATCATCGCCATGCTCGTATTCTACTTCTCCTTATTTATTATCTTCCAACTTTGTACCAACATCTTTATCCTCATCATATTCCTATTTATCTTTTTCATCTTCATATCCTCATCTTTATTGTAGACTTCCATTTTATTATTATTATTATTATTATTATTATTATTATTATTATTATTATCCTTATTATCATCGTTATGATCTTCATCATGATATTCATCATTATCATTTTTCTCTTTATCAGCATTTTCTCCTTCATTTTCATCATCATCATATTTATTATTATTATTTATTATTGTCATTGTCATCTTCCACTCTATCATAATCATCTTCCATCTTTCACCATCACCATCATCTTCCTCTTATTCTTTATCATCATTGTCATATTCCTTTTTTTTTAACAGAAAAGAAAAAAAATGGACAATTTACTTTACATTATATTAATAATTTGAAAAAAACAACCTTATATGGATGGAAAACGCAGGTGAGCCCAATACTGTTTGTGTATTCATTATTTTTTCTGTTTAAAAAACATTGTCTAATTGCTTATTTATTTATTTATTTTTCAATGTGAGATGATGTTTATTTAGCATTTTTCCAAGAAGTCCCATCTTCCAATGCTTTGTAACTACCAGTGGTTTGGCAGGGTTTTGTATTAGCTTCAGGCAGACAGCACACAAAACACACACACACACACATACACACACACACATACACACACCTATCAGATTCCCACTGTGATCTTTCATCACATGATTACAATCTCTGGGAGAGGAGCCATTATACAGAACGACTTCTCAAACACTGTGTGATTAATGCGTGCAGTCAGTAATCGAGTCGAAATCGTTTTGCAGAACGGCTATTGTCAAAGCAAAATTGCCGGCCTGTAAAGTAAAGAAAACAAGGTAAATTCGATCTATCTTAGACATGTCAGTTACGAAACTTCTCTTCTGCAAAGAAGGAAGGTGAATGAATAAATAAAACTAAAGACATGTAAGACAGGACAATAGCGATGGGATCTGTTGGTGTTGGAACAATTGAATGAAGGAGGTTTACAAAAATCTATTGCGGATCATCCAGTTCAACATTGTAATCCCTATTTCCTGTTATTATAACCTCCATAATTATGACAAAATGTAGATGATGAAGAAGAAGAAAAAAAGAAGAAATGGTTGCCCTCGAAGTGCTAGTTGTAACTCCAAGACAGTATATAGTGTATGATTAGCGCCGCCGCCTCATAACATACCGGTTTTTCTCCTCGAAGCACAAACATGTCTTCGCTTTCCTGTCTTTCTTGGAAGTGCTTTCCATCTGTATCAATCTTTCACTTCCTGGACATTTTAGGAAAGGTCTCATCATGTCTCAATTCCCCTTGCTGGATGTAGGATACACTGTGATCTAGTTGTGGGATGCCATCACTTTGCGGGAAAAAGCACACTCGCATGAATTGTGGGAGATGCAGTATATTGTTAATGCACACTTTAGAGCAGCATTGCCTTATTTTAAGACAATCATAGACCTTTTAAGCTCTTGCAGGAAGATCCGGGTTTGAGCCCCAGTCAATCAATTAATCAAATTAGTCAAATATCTCAAATAGGACAAATAAGAAGTGTGAGTCTGTCGGTATCTATGGTCAAGTGCTGGGGATGGAGCTCTTTTATGGAGCCGTGATTAGTGGCTCATTGTGATTAATGTTGCGTTGTGATTGTTGGAGTGACAAAGCCCTCCTATACAATTGTGTGCCTCCTATTTCATGGGAAAGAATATCATATACTATAGCTGGAAATGTGTAGATGTCAATGCTTTGTCAAGGTATGCATGTATGGCCTTATCCAGAGCGACAAAGTGAGTCCAAATTAATTCAATGGCCTTTCATGAGCCTCATTGGATCGGCAACATTTAAACATTGTGCCAACGCAGAACTTTTTTCTCTCTTTTTTTTTTCATGGATTTGGACTTAATATCAACAGCCGGCTCAGGACCATGAATAGTGCTTCATTTCGGTGCTTATTACTGAACAGGACAACAATGATAGAGCTGTAATAAATGGACATTCGGTGCCACCCAGATGAGGATGTGTTTCCTTTGGCTTCATGCCATCTCCAGGAGGTTTACCTAGCTACAGTCACCATTCATTGTGGACAAACTTACAACTATAAGGATTATTTCTATACTTACTAAACGTGTACATTCTTTTATACGTCTTTAGAACCTTTAATCTCTGTAAAGCAGCATTGAGATGATGTGCACTGTTAAAAAAAGTGCTCTACCAATACAAAATAAATGAATTTATTTTAGTTAAATAACATCCTTAACATTTTAATATTAATAGTACACTCACCGGCCACTTTAATAGGTACACCTGTCCAACTGCTCGTTAACGCAGATTTCTAATCAGCCAATCATACGGCAGCAACTCAATGCATTTTGGCATGTAGAATGTGAATGTGTGTGTGTGTGTGTGTGTGTGTGTGTGTGTGCCCTGCGATGGGTTGGCACTCCATCCAGGGTGTATCCTGCCTTAATGCCCATTGATGTCTGAGATAGGCACAGGCTCCCCGTGACCCAAGGGAAGATTGGATATAGCGGTAGAAGATGAATGAATGAATGAATGAATATACATTTCACATCTCAGGACTATAGATGTATTGTAATTAAGTACAGTGTAATCAGTTGGGGAGTAACTAGTAATTGTAAGGGTGTTACATAATTTAATTACGAAAATAAACGTAACAGCAATTCGTTACAGTCACTGAGAAAAAAATGTGTATTGAGATTACAGTTTTCTTAGAATGTTAACTTAAAGTGCCACCTAGTGGACAAATGCAATCAGTCACTTTTATAAAGTCATTGAAAAGTTACACAACTTATTACACTTCAAATACTGTCATTTGTAATCTATTACATTTCCAGAGTAACCTTCCCAACACTGAGCATAATATTATCGCATAGTAGCACTAGTAGAGCATTTCATATACTATAATTAACTGCTAAATTGATTCGACAGTAAACGATTATACTTTTTGGAATCTGAAGTGCATAAATTCTTTGTTAAATAATGAATAAAGATGACTTTGCACTAGCGACTAATCCCTGGCCGAGGGCCGGTGTTCTTGCGGTAGTTCCTCCGCAGTAGGACTGCATTAAGGAGAGGTCTACTGGGAGAAAGCGTACAGGGGAACTGGACCAGACAATTATCTTCCCAGCAGGGAAATCGATCAGGCCGCAGGCGTGGGAAACCTCTGCTCCATATGGATGGGCGGCTACCCCCCGAGCCATGAAAATTGCTTGGATTATTGATTCGGTGGATATTCTGCCAAGGCAGCTACTCGGCTCGCTCCTACCTGGCCCCTGATCTCTTTAACACCCTGTGAAGCAGCGTTCGCCTGCTCTGTGGGAAGTGTAGCGGTTTGGACCAAAAAAATGAGGCCGTGTGGGCAGTCGGACTTTTCAACAAGGTTCCATGGATTGTGATGAAAAAGCCAGCCATTTAAATAAACACTAACAAACTTATGCCCACAGAGGCAAGGAACGAAAAAGAAGAAAAAAGTAAAAAAAAAAAATTTAAAAACACACACATACACGAGGGCTCTGGCTCTCGGGGCAATGTTTTTTGAGCCCAGCTTCAAATCCTTTACAAACAAAGAGGGGCTGAGGTTGATTTTCAGCCTGGTTAAAATCACTCCAAACAGAGCAGGCACACAGCTCACCTCAGTCTGATGATTACTCTAATTACCATTAACCCTTAGAAGCCGACAAACGTAATTTACAGGCATTTCTGCACTTGGGCTTCTCGGTTTCATAACACAGGAACCATTTATTGCTCAGGAAAAAGACACACATCATTAGAAACAGAAGGAGTCACACTTTCCAGCCATTAAACCTGCTCGATGTGACAAAGGATCAGTGAGTAATCTGGTGTTGGAAAAACATACAAATACGTACAAATTCACTCCAGCTCATTACGCCATTGTGTGTCTCAGTTACATGTCACAATTAAGAGGAAAAAAAGCCTTTCTTTCTTTCTTTCTTTTTTACTGTTAATGGCAGCAGAACTACATATTGGTCAAATTGGTAAGAATCAGAATCATAAAAAGCTTTATTGAAAAGTAGGTTTTGCACTTACAGGGATTCTGTTTTGGTGAGAGAAGCCTCCAATTGCGCATTTTAACATATAAACAATAAACAATTTTAACAATAAAAATCTGCAAAAAAAGAGAACATATTTCGATGGTGACACTGGTATTGCACATATCTGGAGTATCCTGTAAGGCAAAATATCCTCTGTTGGCCTTTTTTAACAATGGAGTCGATGTGATTGTCCCACTTCAGGGACAATCATATTGATGATGTCCCTGAAAGATGGTGGTGCCCAGTAACCTGAAGGACTCTACTGCTGCCACAGTGCTGTCCATGGTGGATAGTGAGGTGGATAGTGATAGAGGTGTATAGAGGTAAAGTGTGGTTTGTAGAGGTAAAGTGAGGTGTGTAGTGGTAGAGTGAGGTGAATAGAGGTTCTCTGAGGTGTACAGAGATATAGTGATGATATAGAGGGATAGTGAGATGTATAGATCTATAGTGAGGTGTTTAGTGGTATGGTTAGGTGAACAGCAGTAGTGTGAGGTGTATAGAGGTAATGTGAGGAGTGTAGAGGTAAAGTGAGGTGTATTGGTAGCATGAGGTATACAGGTACTTTGATGTGTATAGAGATATAGTGATGAGTATAGTGGTATAGTGAGGTGTATAGAGATATAGAAGTAGAGTGAGTTATATAGTGGTATAGTGAGGAGTATAGAGATATAGTAAGGTGTATAGAGGTATAGAAAGGTATATAATGGTAAAGTGAGGTGTATAGAGGTATAGAGAGGTGTATAGAGGTATAAAGAGATGTATAGCAGTATAGTGAGGGTGTATATAGATAAAAAAAGAGGTGTATATTATTACAATGAGGTGTAGAAAGGTACAGTGAGTTATATAGTGGTAGATTGGGGTGTGCAGAGGTAGACTGACGTGTACAGAAGTACAGTATGGTCTATATAATAATAAAAAAATATATATATATATAGTATAATAAAATATAATATAATATATAAATAAAATATACTTAATCTTAAATAATAGTTAAATAATTCATATAATACTACTACTACTAATAATAATAATAATAATAATTAAATGAATTAATATCAATTAGTGTGATTTACTGTGGCATTCTGAAACAAAATAACACATCAGAAAACAAAATAACAAATACAAACACAAAAATACAAATACAAAATCAAAACAACAAATCAGAAAACAAAATAATAAATCAGAAAACAAAATAACACATCTGAAACCAAAATAAATACAGAAACAAAATAACAAATACAAAACCAAAATAAATCAGAAAACACATTCACAAATTCATACAAACCCGGACATGGTAGGTATAGTTCATTGACCGCTCATTGGCCAAGACGCCTGTCATTCAAGGTAATTAGGAAATCTAATAACTCCTGTTTATTTTACTTTGGGCTGTTAGTGCACCTTTAAATATAATAAAATGACAGAAGTGAACACTGGCAAGCGAATGGGAAAATGGAATTCATTCAACACTATTTTGAGGAAGGACATTCATATGAGGTTATACATGGTTTATTCTTTTCCCTCCAGACACATTCCGACTTTCTCCTGCCACAGTCTGTTGTACTGGATGTATTTCTTGATTGACAGATGCCGAATCCAACGAGCGCTAATTGACCCAAACTCAAACTGCACCTACCTTTTCCGGTTTGTCTAATTGTCTTTGTGTTTTCTGATTTGCTAATTCCTAAAACCAATTTGCTTCTCCTCATCTGGGAAGATGTTCCACTAGATTTTGGTGTATGTTTGTGGACATTGTGTTCATTCGGACACAAGGGTATATCAAAGGCCAAAGTGATGAAGAAATGAAGATACTAATATTACAGCTCATAATGCATCAGTTTCATCCCACATTTCTTTCCATATATAAAACATGCATGTGCAACAAGGATTACCTCAACCTTGGGCTTATTTTGATTTTATTTATTTATTCTTATTTGTATAGCACCAGCACCCCATGGCAAATTCCTAAAAATGTAATAAAAAATCCACACACACACACACGTTTTATTAAGCCTTATTAAGCTTGTCCGTCTTATGAAGCCTGTCTGTTTTATGTATAAAACAGAGCACTGTGAAAAATAAGTGCACTGTGCACTTATACATTCGTTTGCAAACCGTGAATGATGTCCGCTGATTGCAATTTTTTTTTTTTTTTTTTTTTTTTTAGATCTTTTCTATCAATATCCAGAAACATACTGCCCTCTTTTGGGCATGAGCAGAAGCATCGGAAAGGTATTATTTTATGGATTTTTATGATTTTTTAAAAGAATTATGATTAAACATATATAAATATATATATATATATATGGTTTGGTTTTATCTGGTTTTATATTTTACATTTTTTACAGTTTTATATTTATATTTTACACCCTTTGCCTTCAAAACAGCGGTAATACTTCTATGTACACTTACACACAGTGTTTATGAAGGAACTCGGCTTGTAGGTTGTTCCATCTTGGAGAAGTAAACACAGATCTTCTGTGGATGTCGACGTTCTCACATCCTTCTGTCTCTTCATGGAATCCCACACACACTCCATGATGTTGAGATCAGGGCTCTGTGGGGGTCGTGCCATCACTTCCACTACTTCTACTTCTTCAATTAAATTAAATGATATAATTATATCAGCACATCTGTATTTATTTCACACAACAGTAACCATGTATGCAGTTTTGAACTACAGGGAAATTTGAAAAGAGCAGCAGTCTATCATTGTCAGTCCTGATTAGAAAGTATGAGATTAGCATGTTTAATCTTTATGGTTATCAAGAACTGTCTGGGTTATTACTGTCTATATAGTGTAACTGAAAACCACCATAATTGCATTTAGGAGAGTTAAACAGGGTTGCATTAGATTTTCAAAAGCAATAGCGGTGTGAAATTTGATCCTCTGTACATCACAGCTTGTTAGGATGATCAAGGTCAGAGGGCAGGGTGGACCATGATGTGAAACCACTGATACAGAGAGAATGTAATGTGCCTGGCTACAAATGATTTCTGTTATTATTAAGGAATTGTCTGAACTGCTTGTTCTGGTGTTAGCCGGGAAAAAAAGAGATAATAAGTCAAGTTTAATAGTCACTTGACTAGAAGCCATGTGGTTATTTATCCTGCTGTGGGACATTTGTTGATCGTCTGGCTTTCCCATATAAGTATATAAGCACCAGAATGGAATAGAGTTTCTTGTTTGGGGAAGTGGTAACTCAGTGGTTAAGGTTACTGTCTCATAGGGTCTCATTGGAGACAACATATAAGATAAGATATCGTCAATCAATGCCTTGATGTCTTGCTTCTGATATCAGTCACACTTTGGTATCACTCCGCCTGTGACAGGAACCAGCGCTGCGTACGGGCGATTTGCATCGGAGCTAGGTCTTATTTTCAGGAAACATGATATGTATGTATGCATGTACTTTATGTACTAATTAGGAATGTTAAAAATAACTCTTTTTTTAATGATTCATGCTTTTCTGCCTGACCTTTGTAATTAAAAATACAAATAAATAAATATTAATATAAATATATTCTATAAATATAAACATACATTTGCATAAAGGTGAGACCCCATATCACCAAGCTGCCACCGGTGGGTCCTTGAGCATGGCCCTTAACCCTCTGTGCTCCAGGGGATGACCCTGCGCTCTGCCCTCAGCATCTATATGTGCAAAGAAAATAATTTCACTGTGCTGGAATGTATATTTGATTATATTCTACGAATACTTACTGTCATAATCCATATCTTTCTCTCACCCATTTACTCACTCTCTCTCTCTCTCTCTCTCTCTCTCTCTCTCTCATCCCCCTCTCTCATAAAAAAGTTAAACATGCCCCAGAGGTACCAGGGACCAGTGTTCATGCCCCTCTCCTCAGATCTGCTTTGTCCTAACCTGCCTCTGGATGCTGTTGTTTTCGAATGGAGGCCACTCTATGCTGCTGGGAATGTAGGAATGTTTCTCATCAATGACTAGAGGTTCCAAGCCAGTTTGAGAATGGACTGGGATTTGTGTTTAATATCAATACATTATGGCTTGAGTACTGTATGGTTCCTCTCGAAGGCTTGTTCCTTATCTCCGTCTCCAGGTGTTTTTGCTTGCCACAGTTTACATTTACAGCATTTAGCAGACGCCCTTATCCAGAGCGACTGGCCTGCTCATTAGGGACAAACGTACGACTATAAATAACAATCTTTCATCCTTAGTGCATTATCTATGTGACGCTGCTTTGAGAAAATGTCCATTGTTAAAAACTGTATACAAATAAAAAAATTTAAAAAATGATAAAATTTTAAAATTATAGTAGGGGCACGGTGGTTTAGTGGTTAGCACGTTCGCCTCACACCGCCAGGATCCGGGTTCGATTCCCGTCTCGGCCATGTGTGTGTGGAGTTTGCATGTTTTCCCTGTGCCTCAGGGTGTTTTTCTCCGGGTTCTCCGGTTTCCTCCCGGTTCAAAAACATGCACAGTAGGTTGACCTTGGAAAATTGTCCTGTGTGTGTGAATGTGAGTGTGTGTGTGTCCTGTGATGGGTTGGTATTCCATCCAGGGTGTATCCTGCCTTAATGCCCATAGACGCCTGAGATAGGCACAGACTCCCCGTGCCCCGAGGGAAGATCGGATATAGCGGTAGAAGATAAATGAATGAATGAAAAAATTATAGTTAAAATAAAAAAGGCCCTTGTCCAGAAATTACTATCCATCTACCTTTTGAACCTTATACTGCTTAAAGTTTACTTCTTAAGTATTCATCAAATAGGTACAAGAACAATCATGTAAACAATATTTATTGAACTATTTTTTTTTTTTCTTTTTTTTTTTTTAACCCACTTCCACAATCAATATGGCCAATTAAGTCACCACTGACAACCTTTGTGCTCTGTGGAGACGTCGTGTATCCTTCTGTCCACTGATGCTGTTAGAAAACATCCATTATGCACCACTTTACACTGGTCACTTTACACTATTTATACTTATATTTGATTTTATTCTATTTTTCCTTTGCATTACTTATTATAATGTTCCCACTTATTTCTTTCTCCGTTTTATGTTTACATGTTGGGCGGTCGTAATAAGCATTTCACTGCATGCCGTGCTATGTACGCATGTGACGAATGAAATTTGAATGGGTCTGAATGGTAGTTTGTTGCCCCATATGCTTAGTGTCCTTTGTCTTCTGAAGTTAAGACTTAACCAGATATTCCCTCCCAGACTACAACAATGAAAGGGAGCCACACACAAAGAGTGCATTAGGATCTTTCTCTACGGGCAAGGTTTGTATTGAAGATGTGCACTTAACTAAATTGCTTCTAACAGCCCTTGCATTAGGGTCAGATACACAACCTGCTCCTCTCACCCGGCTTTCGTCTGATCAAATCGCTTTATTCCTTTGCTTTTGCCAGAGAGGAGTGTTTGCAGACTGCTTGAAGCCAAATAAAGACATTACACTCAAATCATGCTGATAAACCATTGGGTTTTTGTTCACTGAAAGTGTGTTGAATATTGCTAACAGAAGAATTTATTTGTCACATATGCATTACAGCACAGTGAAATTCTTTTCTTTGCATATGCAGCTTGTTGTTTTGTAGCTGAGGTCAGAGCACCATGACCCTGAAGCACAGAGGGTTAAAGGTCTTGATCAAGGACCCAAGGCAGCTTGGCGATACCGGGGCTCGAACCTGCGGATCTTCTGATCAGTAACCCAGCACCTTAGACCACTGAGGTAAACCGCTCCCATATTTTCACGTATCCCAGGAATTTGCGCAGGGTCAGAGCGCAGGGTTAAGCAATCATATGGCGCCCCTGGAGCAAACAGAGTTAAGGGCCTCAACAGTGGCAGCTTAGTGGTGTTGGGGCTCGAACCGCCAACCTCATGGTCCTTAGTATGCCTTAGTATTAAAAACACCCCTACAATATAAGGCTTCCACCTTCGTGTTGGGATGGTGTGCTTGGGGTCACAGGCGGCATTCCTCCTCCTCCAAACATGGCGAGTTGAGTTGATGCCAAAGAGCTCGTTATCGGTCTCATCCGACCATAACATTTTCTCCCCTTCCTCATGTTTATCGAAACCCCATGAGGTGAGATCTTCCATGGAGCCCAGGAAGATCGACAAATGATTTTGTGTTTACATTTGCGAATAAAGCGTTGTCACCTTTTCACCATGTTCCCTTGTTTACCCCATTCTAGCCTTGTGTAGTTGTGTAGCTGACTTTCTTGGATAGCTCCTTGGTCTTGGCCATGGTGGAGAGTTTGGAACGTGATTGATTGTCGTCTGTGAAACCTCGCCTGTATGGAGTCAGAAATCTTGATGATTGATGGGGGTTCAAATATTTATTTTCTTCATTAGAATGCAATACAATTTCTGAAATCCATTATCTGGATTTTGTATTGTTGTTGTTGTTAATCTGTCTCTCACTGTTTAAATAAACCTAGCATTTAAATGATAGGCTGATCATTTCTTTGTCAGTGGGAAACAATTTTTTTTTTTTTTTTTACGAAATAAGCAAATACTTCCCAACCCAACATGACACATAATTCATTCATTCATTCATTCTTCTTCTACCGCTTTATCCGATCTTCCCTCGGGTCACAGGGAGCCTGT